>JAARMF010000247.1:93092-114789 GCA_022844705.1 Toxascaris leonina
GCTCGGGACAAATTGTTAGTACGCTTTCATTTCTCCTCATAGATGTTATTCGGCATGAACGCGAAGTAACTTCGCTACTGAAAGCACTTTAGGAGCAATTTCTTCAGGAAATTCCCCAAAGTGCTTAGTGATGAACAAATTAATCGAACCAAATGAACCGTCAAAGTCATACAGAAGATTGGCTTCGACAGAAGTGTCCAGGAATTGTTCGAATCGCTGAGTGATGAAATGAGCTTGAATGCTTTTCTGAAACTAGTGAGTCTGCAGCAAGCGTCTATTAGCAATCACCATCGAAGTGCTACTATTAAGCGCCTTTATAATCACGAGCACGTTGTTCCAGCGCCTTATAACTTGCTAGAGGTACTTATTATCTTTAAGATTGGTCCATCTTTATTTTGCTGCTATCGCTGAAAAAGACCATAGCAGTGCTATTTCTGACGACCATTTTTGTTAGGCCGCAAAATTAAAAGAACGAAATATGCTCGAAATTAATGGTAACTTTCGGAGCAGCAAAGCTAGAAAGGAAAATTTTGCTCTCTACACGTCATCGAAATTAGCGTGCTGACACACTATATCGCTGCACATCATATCATGTGATATCTGGTCTTGCCTATCACAATCAGAAAATAACCGAAAATTGAAAAAGCGGATAGCTTCAACCACATTACAGCCATAGGACGGAATTCCTTGAAGTGTCGCCAACATAAGCGGCTGATAATCCACCAAGGGATATATAAGTGAGGTTGAAAAGAGCAGCATTAACTTGTTCTTGCAGATATTCATCCCTAGTCTCATGTCAAAAAAATGTTCTTTCGAATAATCATGTGCTCCGTCATTGGCATCGTGAATCTGTCTAATAGGTATCTGGATTTAAGTGAATGGACGCTGAAATGGATCACATCGTCTCTAACCAAAGTTCGTTTAAGCACAAGTGAGCATGATGCGTGGATGGAGTGAAAGCAGAGTGCTGCAGTAATAGAAAGTGATAAAATGCAAGTCGCCAACGTTATTTTAGCCAGGGTGATAAGTGACCAAAGCGCAATGTTTGTATAGTGAAATATTCAGGATGCTCATTTAAGACCACTAAGAAGAAGCCGCCAATATTTGCTTCTTTAGACGTAATCATCGAGAAAATTAAAACGAGATGAAAGGAATCAAAAATCTCTCGCAATCTTCTGATCAATTGCTGATGCTGGAGACCTTCCGTTTTCAATGCCAAAGGAAGCAAATTCTTACAAGAAACAAGCAATGACATTATTATATTTCATCACAAAAAAGAATACACAGCGTTTATCGTTAATGAGAAATCAGAGGATATAAGGTGTTACAACTGCGCTTAAACGATTGAGCATCTCGAGCAGGCATGACAGGACCTTTAACAGCAAACCGCAATACTTCTGCATCGCTCCACCGTGCAAATATGACGCATGTCGATTGCGGATTTGTTGACGTCCGACGGATACTTATGTTGATCTACGTCAGTGGTGACGCACATATAACTCTACATGGCATTGAAATATTCACAAGGAAAAAAGGCCATAAATTGACTTCATATTATGTGGCCAGATTATTGATGAACTAATTCGGTGGTAACTAAATACGCAATATGCATAGATGAAAAGAAGGAAATATTCCTGATTGAGGGGAATTTAAGCGCTGAGCACTACAGTGCATTGGGATTTCGTAGCCAAAATTTGTTTATTTCTGTATCATTCGATAAGGACAAAGCATTTTGGTTGAGATGAATTCTCATCGAACGATTCTAATCGCTTCCTTTGTGGAGAAATAAGGCGCACATTTACGGAGCCAAAAATAACGGCTCAAGCAAGCATTAAGCACACAAGCAGCCGTGGCGCTCGAGACAACCAAATGCATTGTGCAAGACGACAAAGATTTCAGCCGGAAAATTCGATGCATGAAAAAAACACCCGGAACGGAGAAAAAGAGCAAGAGCACTGGCAGTGAAGAATAGTTTGTAATACATCGAATGTTCACTGTTTTCGAACACTTAGACTTGAGGCGACTAAGTTTTTTATGATATTCTTTTATTAGAGAGATGGAAGTATGATCGGTCATTGAAATCTCAAAGACACTGCTTCATCTGCTCAACATTGAGTTTTTGCCCTATATCAAAGTGTGACCAAAAAAGACATATATTTTCCTTGATAAAAAAAATTAAGCAACAGTGATGCTTGCTTCTTGCCATCAATAAAATGAATGCATTGTAGCTATAGTGCATATATCGATGGAACGAATGTTGTTATGAGATTTCTTTGTGAGAAGAATAGTGAGTGAATCGGGTGAATGATCGCGAAAGGTGAATGATGAACCGAGCTGAGAAAACGAAAAGAAGCCGATATTATGAGCTGAGCGAAAGTGGTCTTATTTTCCACTTAGCATTCGACAGTTTGTGCAAAATTTCGAATATTATGAACGAAGATTTTGGAAGATGAGCAAAAAACTCGCGTGATAAGTCGGAAACTGCCTTAAACTTTGTAATTCCCGAGCATAGATAAATTAGGATATATACTCGTACTGAACAAACTGCAGTCTATATGCCCAATTAAATGGCTGGTTAGTGATGAGGTTACTGCCGCAGCGAGAACAACGGTGGCTTCGAGAGCAATTGTGCTTCATAGGTGACTTTTATAGTCGAATAATAATCAGGACTTCGAATTCAGTGTTTTTCTGAAATGCGCCTTCCCTGCCAATTTTTTCGATCATGCGGCTTATATGCTCATTAAACTTAGAGGTATACAAGCGTTGGCAGTTGTTCTCAGAACGCCTCGACACATTTACTTATAGCAAAATCCACAAGCTTGTGGTTGATGAGCATGCCATGTATATGGTGATGGAGCAGAGTGAAACTTGTAAAGCTGCCATCCGATGGCTTCATATTATTTTGCTCCAATTTCCACTTCTAGCATAAAAGTATTAGGATCCATTTTATGCATAACTTTCGCCCACTGACGGTTGTGCGAATGAAGATTGCCATACTTGATTTTGATTTAGTTCCCGAGGAAGAGAAGGGAGGAGAAGGAGAGAGCGGCATTTTCTGCAGGATGTTTCGGCCAAGGTAAGAGCGTGTATTGTTTCGGATCAGCGATAAAAGTTACGTTTGAAGTCTCTGGTAAAAGAAGGTGGTGGTCGTTGAAAGGAATGAAAAATTTAAGCTAAAGCTGAAAGCAGAGTTTCAGCAGCCGAATCAGGATGGCATTATTTGCAGCACATCATGAAGCAGAGTGAACGCTTCGCCTTCAGAGTGAGTGAATAACTGGCTTACGCTGGCAACGAAAATACCCTCTGTATAAGACCCCACATGTAAACCATCCTCACTGAGTGACCAGCATGTTTGCAGCAAAGAATTTATGTTTGTATGCAAGCGAGGAATGAAAATTTCATTCCAATATTACAACAACCACTCGGAACAATCCAACAATCGGGTTCAAACTACGGCTTACTTTGTGCTTTCACGCTTGTATGTTGAAAATAACATGAGGATATTCGCAGCTTCCATCACTTTATCCTGCTGCATCTGCGAATGTGGTTCCGGCACACATAAATGGCATTTCCATTGATGAACGTAGTGAAGAGAAATTTATCATACCTTGTGAAGTTGAACTTCTTCGACGACAACTCGCAGATCGGTGCTTGCACACCTGCTGTCTTAATTGTCACTTCCTCAACAGCTTGATTTATCATTCCAATAACTGCATGTTGCATGCAGCACATTTTCTATCCTATTTTTACTGATACTATAGTGGGAAACTGTGACGGAATATGATATGAGCATTAATCACTGCTACAGTTGCCAAATTGTAGAACGTCGGTGATGACTATCTTCTGAAGTGTCACTCTTCGCTGAACATTTTGTCACCACTATGTCTATTAAGCCTACAGCTAGTGTTGTTTTATTATAATAGGTATTCATGAGGGACTCGTTCCTACGGCCATTTGCAGAAGCAATTGTTGCATTGGAATGCTGAGTGAACAACAGACAGAGAATCATCGTTGCACTAAAGAAAATGCTGCGAAATCCTTCTTTTGCGTGCATAATATTCACTGTATAGCCATCCATAATTACTATGCCCTTCAAGGTGCGCAGCACAGGAGACAGTATCCATCTTTCAGTGGAACACACCAGATATCTTTTGTTCTCTGTTTTTGAATAAATTGCCAGATTTTGTGGTGGGCCCCTATATTCCGCTATATGAAGGTCCTTTATGTGAATGCTGAACAGTCTAGAGTACTCTATCCAGCTGCGAACCTAAAATGCAGGGAAAATGTGTGAGGAAACGGCAACGAGGGCATGAGGATGAAAAATCGAAAAGAAAGCACTAAATCAAAAGGAAATGAATGTAAGAGGTGACGATACAATATAGGCTACTTAATTTCACTTACTTCGTCGAAATATTTCATGAAATGTTAATAAGAAACAACGTGTGCAAAATTACACTTTCGCGTTTTCGCTGCTCTGAAATCCTTCGTGAATTCGCAAGAAGCGTTCATTTTCCTATGTTCCGCAATAGCGTAGAGTGGTAGTTCGAAAAACGTAAGATGCGCTCAAACCTTATACAATCAAAGTAATAAATTCTGCATGAAGTTAATAAACGAATTTGCGAGAGAACGTCTTCAAGTTTCGTAATTCCATCTTCGGCAGCTTGGAAGTTGCAACTATTGCCCAAGAAGGACGAGCAAAAAACATACATGGGTAGAGACAAGACCTCGTTATAATGTGCCTTTCCCGGCAAGACCGAAGAAGTGTGCACGGGCGGAACGCTAGAGCCTCTTTAAATTCACCTTTCACGTCGGCATAGAAGTACTGTAGATGGTGAATGAGGAAGAGAATTTGCCACTCAACAGGCACTGATGGACAGGGACGTCAGCAATGATTATGGCTCACGAACGCGGAATGAAGTTCGTGTCTCATTCTTTCGAATGCTGCCTGAACATATTTCGCCAACAATAGAAAATTTTGTGCCAAGTAGGCGAAACAAGCGAATTTTCAATACAGAGTCGATGATGAGCAGTTCTTAAAGTGAGATTAATTTTCTTTAGAACATCTCCTTGCTCACATCAAATTTAAATGATATCTCAAAATAACGGTAACGATTTGATGACTACACAATGATATATCTAAGTTTCATTCCCCGATGCATGACTTCTGCCAAATTTTGGCGAACAAGCTATGGGAATACCTCGGAATATATGTATAGAACTATACGGAGGAAGCGAATCTGGGAACTTAGTAAATAATCATCGTAATATAATACAGAGCCTTCTATGAAAAGCCTTCGCAAATGTGGCTACTTTACTCGAAATAAAAACTATGCTTATGCAAATTTCATGTTGCGCTTTCATTGCAACGAGGCGTTGCAGTCGAACAGGAAATATTGGGAAGTCGTTCCAGAATGCAGTTTCACTTGCCAAATACCATTGGGGCTCTGTGAACAGAAGTGGTGGCAAGCCAATCACGCGCAAATACGTCTTACTGCACAGGTGCTGTCATAACTTCATGATGACGTACACTGCAAGGGATTAGGGAAAAGCGTATGATATGCCGAAGAACGGAATAAGAAACTTCTCAGTTAATGAAGAGAAAGCCATGTGATCCATCGAGACTCATGGCTGAGTAATATCCAGAGGGCATATGAAAGAAGATTACTTAGTAAAGCAAAGAGTGCATCCGCTGGCGCCTAAGGGGTAGGAGAAAAGCGACGAGAAGCAGCAGTCGAAGTATCTCTAATTGGTTCTATGGTTGAAGCGAACCAATTCAGCGCTTTCATCGAGAAAATACACATAAAGCATGCATGCATCTTAACGAGAAATATATATCGACCAATGCTTGAAAGTATGCTCACCAAGTGGAAAAGAAATTATGGTTTACTTGTTCTGGCAGAGTGTCATAAGGCAGGTTTCACCGTTCTCGACCACTACCTGCAATCTTCCTCGGAGCATTTCCATGCGCATATGCTTATTGCCATTCGTGGAGCCGTGCACTTAAACAATTTCAATGAGTGAAATGTTGCTCTTACAGGCATTGTTGGCGGATTCGGTGATGTGCCGATTACGGTACGTTCATTCCATTACCGGCGTATCTATACTGCAAATTTTCTTTCATTTGAGTGCTGTGCAGGAACCTCGTGATAGTGGCGAACATAAAATTTCACCGGAAAGAACCGATACTGTTCTTAATAATGGCAGAATCAAATTGTGCTTACACAATGCATTGAAATTTTAAAACACCAAACATCCAATGCGCTGTCTCAACCGTCCTGGGCAGAAACCATCCATCTTCGAGGCACGGGAGCTAGAAGTTCTCAGAGGATCTATTTGGCGCATACGATGAATAACGCAATCCTCAGTATAATTCATACTCTTCACAAAGAACAGCATATTTTGCAGCAGAAGTCCTTTCGGTGAGTTAGAATAGTCATAGGAGGAGGATTTGTTTTCTTTAAGCTAGAATTGGACTGTGAACGATCGAGGACGATCTTCGCCGTTTCTGTACCTATATTTGCAATTGCAAAATATATTCTTCGTGGTGTACATCATATTAACTCGATTATAACTTGTTGACTCGCTATTCCACCAGGATATTAGAGTGAGTATTTCGGAGAAGTTATATTAAGCGTGCAGCTCTATTCGGTGTCCTCAGTCGTTATGAATGAAAACAATATCTTTACAACGCAGTAATTTTCGAGTGATAAACGCAAACAGAGATCCGGCAATGATACACAGAATTGATGACAGTAGATAATTTTGTCTGTGTTATCGATGAAACTTAGTAGAAAAGTGCCGACAGATTTTCATTTTAGTCTCATCTAGATTTTCTGGATGAAATTCATTAAGCACTGGTGACACACTTGGGAACGATCCTGCATTTCCGATTACACATGTAACAGAAAATTTTCCAGATGAGAGGAGCATGCACCTCAGTCATATCCTGCCAACTATTCACTCAACAAAGGGAACGTTGGGTGGTGGGCGACATATTGGAGCACTATTCTATCAGGCTGAGTGTTGAGTCAGCGACTATGTGAAGCGATAATCAAAATACATTTTCTGGTCATTGCATGAGGACACCGATAACTCCCAAACAAATCTGAGGACTATCTGTCGGTTTTGCAATATGATCCATTAGTACGACGGAAAATGAGGGATCGAGTGACGAGGAAATCTCATTACCAAATTGTATTCTTAGTAGTTCAATAGAGAAATCATAAATATCTAGCGCTGCATCGCTCTTTTTCGCTAACGCAATTTTTCGTTCTCCTCACAATAGTACTTCGCTAGCACCACTGCGAGCTGTGTTGCTGTGAAGATGGGCTAGTCCTATGTTTGCCCATCATTTGCATAAGGGCATCTGTAAATTTTATGGGACTCGGGACAATGGGATCGTCCCATATGAATGGCTCAAAACATTGTTACACGCACCGAGTTACTTATGCAAGCATGGACTGTATTATCTCTTGAATAGTAAGAGTTCGGTCGCACCATCCGTCGCGTGCTGCACTTTCTTCTGAATATTACCTTAAACAGCTTCACAATGATCTACGACCATCAATATTCTAAGTAGCCATTAGCCGTAATATTCGGCAACAACTTCCGACTGAAGTGCTTATTCTCGTATGTTTAATGTTTATGCATTGTGCTTTTCTTTATGTACGCTATTAGCTCGTTTTTTTGTTGCCGACTGCTGCAACGTCATGGTTGTGTGAGTATGTGCTTATGTGTCAGTCTGTTTATAACTGTCTGTACTTCTCTCCATCTGTCCATGTGGTTGACCGTTTCAACTAGTTAACCACACAATCTACGTCGACGAAGTTTTGCCAGTTCAATCAACACAACGCGTGAACAGGCATACCGTATATCCAGCAATCTACCTTGTTAAGTGTCATCACAGGTAGACGCCAATTCGTCATTCACCCATTCTTGCATCATGTTGCTTATGATCGCTTGGATGGATGGGATGATAAATAGAGTTTACCATGCTAATCTCTCAGCTCATTCATCCGCAAATTTTCCTTCTCCATATGTTGCGAAATAATCGTTATGCTCCGATGATGTGGTATTTTTACTCTTTCTGGTTCTCTTCAATTTATCGCTCGATGCTTCAAAGGAAAATATCTGAAGACTGTGAAATTAAATTTGCCGAAGCGGTATGTATAAAAAGCCTAGCTCTCCTCCAGCTGATGAAAACAAAAGTACTCGTGTTGTCAACCCTGAGGTTTTTTCAAGGCAACATTCCTCCAAAGAATATCGTAGCTGAAACCGCTTTATACTCAGATGTCGTTAGGAGCGCTCTCCCTTTCACCTCGCTAAGCAGCCTATGGAAATATCGAAATAACTACGCCATGCAGTTAATCTGCACTCACTCGCATTGTCATGAAACAATGCAGTGAAAGTGACTACTGTCTCCAAAGCAAATAAGTGGACAAAACAGGTTTTGCACATTTTGATAGGGTTAGCACCGCCACCAACACTCTGGCACCAATAGCAGCCGAATTTATGATATGCGTGATCAGATTTATAGCGAGGTGATCAGACCCACAAAAGAAATTAGAGAAAATTGGGTAGTACGAAGCGACTCGCCAAAGTGCTTAACTAAAGCAGAATACAGCGTGAGTGCTGACTTGATGGAGAAGCAGTTCACCTTTGGAGAACGAAATTTCGGCGTTCGGCACCAGATGGGTCACCTGATGCGTATCACATTCATGATAGAGAATGAGCAGCGAAAAGCCTTGGAAAGGCTGAGAAGAAAACTGAGACAGCATGGTTGAGCTTTGCGTAGAAATGACAGAGGTAGAGAGCATATGAAATAGATAGAGTAAATTTTAGCATAGTACATGTCGCATACCAATTTTGTACTATTCGCATCTGCAGCTTCATGCGCCTCTTGCTTCAGCAATCCGACAGCAAAGTGCTACCACTCTAGAGGATTTGTGTTCCTCCAGTGTCTAGAATGTCTTCTCATCGATCTACCTTTTCGAATGATTATTATTTTTCTCCTCTTCGCACAAAATATTCCATTCATCCAATAGGTCTTAAATTACGTCAAGATCTCAAAGCATGAACGCTTCTGCTACTACATCAAAGCTAAATCAAACATGTAAAGTGTATTGCATGTCTCTTTCTGAATAGAAATCCTTGCTTGTTTTTGAATTCGATTCAACGGAATCGAATTGAATGAGGCCAATCGGTGGAGTGAAATAAAAGCTGATATGAGCGTGCAAATCTTCGATTCAGCTTGGGCGCATGAACCACTTGATTCATTCCAAGTGATCACTCTGGCTCAGCAAAAAAAGTGTTTGATATGGTATGACATTTCTGGATCACAATTGATTGAAATTTTTGAACCAACATTATCTCATGACGATGAGCAAATTGTTAAGAAGTAACTTGTGGGAAAAAACAGTCGCATACCAGCTATCCAGGTGAAGTTATTTGCTTACGCTGACTATACTGCAATTCTCTTCTCACCGTGAAATAAACTATATCGGTTTAGATAAAAAGCTCTTCAGAAATATAATTCCAGTAAAACGCAACAGAATAACATAGTAGAGTCATATCTTGCTACTAGCATTCTCTGTGACTTGAGCCATTGAAAGAATGTTTACATAAATTTCCAGTTATGCCGAAATAGAGGCACTTCAAAGAATGTGTACTTTTTTCCTCAATGCACTTGCTCGCTATGCGCAATTGATCTGCACTTGCTACTTGTAATAGCCGTTGTCGCTTTATTCTATACCCTTGCTCCTTTGAATATTTGCACCCAATTTTCTGGGTAAATTATGCATTTGGAGATCAAGTTCTGCGACAAGATTGAGAGAGCAAGCAAGGGAACCAACAGAAAATACGATAAGAGCCAGACGATTTCAGCTGATGGAGCGAAGAATTCGGAGTACTTCACAATCGCAATAATATGACGACGAACACGAAGCAACTTGTCGCAAATCAGCATTATCTGAGCGGAAACATGCTCCTTGGATTTTTTTTCCATGTGAAGTGATGCGTAGAGTCTTTTCATCGGCGAGAGCGCCCTCTAAATATCTTCAAGTGTTCCAAAGAAAATGACGTCATTGTAAAGCTGTTTGTTTCACTGCTTCAGCTGGCGGAACTCTAATTGAGGGACTACACCGTCCTCCTGACGCTACCACAATGCTACCGTGCTGGTTTTTTGCGCTTTACGCGAGCTTCAATTTCTTTTTCTCTGTGCGTTATTTCGGAATCACCACGTCCTTATTCGTGTCTAAAAGAACTCATTACTAGAGGAACGGCAACTACGAACATTGGCAGTGAATTAAGGCGCTATTCGAAGAATACACGCTGTGTTAACATTTCCTCCGAGGGCATTTCGAAGAAACTACCTTCATTCACAGACAAGGCGCATTTCATCCTATTGAAATTGTGGGATGAGGTATCAAAGACCGGAATTATTGGACAATAGCCAATAAATAATTAACACTGTCGAAAAAAGAAACAAGTGGAATCACCTGCGCGAGAATACAACGACGAGCGCATGCTCAATGTTGGCTGGGAAAGCCTCGATCAGACATCATTGTTGAAGCGTAAAGAACATATCCACTTATTCATATCTCAAATGCGAGAGTGCAATAAACTATTTGCATCAGTAGATGCACGTTTTGTCCTTGGGCATCGACATCGACTGAAGCAACTTAGAGCGCTCTCGAAGTAACATCTTTTGAGCTATGACTCGTGCAAATATTTCGTACCGCTACATGCCGCAGCAATTATAACGGCAACGATTTATTTATTACAGCTTTATTTTCGTTGCGATGCGACTTCGTTGGCAAGTACCATAGTCCTTTATAGGTTTCATTCCTTTCTGGTTTAATTCATAAGGTTATGAGTGATTTTATTAATAAATATAGCAAAATGTCACATTCATTTGCTCATGCGATACAGCGACGTCAGTCACACTGCACTATAGGCATTCATCCAATCCGTTTGGCTATACGGTTGGTGAGATCGCGAAAAGCAAGAGCACTTCCCATGCCCTCACCCACTATGATGCTCACATTCAGCTGTCAGAATGTTGCGAAATTAATGGCCTCCTGAGAGATTGCTTTCAATCCCGTTCTCACCGATAGCTGACTTTGTCCGTGATCATCTCAGTTCACTTCCGGCCGATCGTAAAAGGTGTTGAGGCGGCCGGATGTGTTTTCATGCTTTCACTTCGTCATCGTTGGCCTATCCTTTTATTTGTCCCATAATCCCTAGAAAATGCACTTTGTTTGCATTTAGTCGCACTTGCACCTCAAAAAATGCACGTGCACTTTGTTCGTTGAGACTTGAGCCACTGCTTATCAACTTTAACAACTACAGCATTTCATTGCCTTTATTGTCAACGTGTCACAATGTCAGTTTGGAATACTTTGGCTAATGCGTGCGATATATACATACCCCTCCAATACATACCGCATATTCTCTCCCTTTCATTAATGTTGCCTTCTCATTTATGAATCTCTCTTTTGTTCGGTAACTTCAAACGTTACTTGTTAATAGCCACTTTTGTTTCAACGAAATAAGTATTAGTGCGCCATTCTTAAATAGATACTATAAGGTGAAGAAATTTTGTTGAGCCGTTTTGAGACAAAGGAGTGAAATGGTGGAAAATTTTTGAGTGCAAATTAATTGCATTTTAAGATGATCACACTTGTTGTGGGCATTGCTTCGCGTAACATCGGACTTCCCAATTGAAGTAATGAAATGCGGATGCTCAGCTGCATAATTCTGTGATAATAATTTCAAGGAACAATTGAAGCGCATTACTGAAATTTTCCTCAAGCATACTTCAAGAGCTGATTGTAGCGAAACATTAAATGCTGTTAAGGAAGAACAACAAGAAGCACGAGAAAAAAGGAATATGATCATGCAGATAAGTACTTCTATATGATAACATTCTCGGCATAATCGCATTTATACACTGTAGGAATGGAATACGATTCTGATAGAGCCACATTTCATTGCAGATCAATTTGCACTTGAGGTGGGCGGTATCGAATCATCCATCTATGCTTTTCACCTACACCGGTTTTATGCGTTCGCGAATACAGCTGAATTTCGAGAGAAATAAGATCATAAATGAGGCAATGAAAAGTGCTGTCTCCTTAATGATCCGTTTTAGGGTACTAGTCCAAAAACAGTGTGGGAAGTATTACAATTTTAGTTACTGCAGCTTCGGCACTGAACAATGCCTTCAGTAATATTGCCAGTATATCGACTGTGAAAAACATACTTAACAATAGACATTTTCGATTTCCATTTCCATTTTGTCATCAAGCAAATATTCTCGTGCATTCACCTGTTTCTTTCTTAAAGTGCAATATTTTCGAAACATTTTTATTCCACATATTTCCAATCCACATGAGCTCACCTGAATCCCTTTTAGCGTTCGTTTTATTCATTATACATTGCGAATTATGCATATATTCCGTAATGATGCAAATGCAAGCTGAAATGAACTATGCCATATGCCACTTTCTTGATCGATGTTAATTCGTATCCCAAAGGAAACGTTACGGTAATCGTGGCTGAATGAAGGTATGAAAGAAATCGATTAAAGATAGTGAAGGCGCTTCCATTTGCCATGATATATTCCTAAAATCCTATCATTCCTGCAGACAACAACTAAAATAGGAAGACATCTAAATGAAATAAATGAACCGTATGACTGCATGAAGTTTGCAAAATGAATTCCATTATTTCTTCATTTAGTCATTATATTTATATATCTCGAACGCAAGTATTGCTCATCTCAATGCACCGATCGAGTAAACAAATTCATGTCGTCATAGATATGAAGATACAGAGATTTTATAAGGATATTAAGCGAGGTTTGTATGTTTGTATTTGTGATGAAATTTCGATCCTTATATGTACCATTCATGCACGCGAAAACCTGCGAATACTCAGGAAAGAAACGTGCCAACCCTCTGAGAACAGGTGGTATTGCAGTACGATTCATGACTACACTCTAACTGCTGATTTAGTGGAAAACAAAGTAAAAACGTATATGCGCTATGAACCATTCAACTTCTATCGAGCGAATGTATGAATTCTCAGATGAGAATTGATTTTTCGAATTCCCAGCTGAATCGTTTTCGTTTACATTCGAAGGCAAGTGATAAATTTCATGTAATATGAACTAAATTTTGAATGGAGCACTCAATCCTACTCAACGAAAATGCTGAATGAAATATGAACATCGTTGTTCTTATAAAAATCCATGCTAAAGCACACATCGACTTTAGCGTACTATCAAGGTGATTGATGTTTGTGTTGAGTGATGCACTGCTGCCACATGATCACTTCCCAAAACGGTGGGCAATGGAAAAGGCAAGGGAAATGGACATTTTCATCAGCATATGTTGATCGATTCCATGATTTCTCCTATGCACTTCTGACTCAAAGCAATTTTAAAATCCTGATGTTAATGTTGGTAGGGAAGTTCGTAAGAATGCGAGTGATTGGGAATAGGCATCCTCTCAATGAGGACGCCACCGCCTTTCGCAAGCTCCAACTGTTGGACGATTCGTAGACCCCTTTCTCTTTCTCCATTCCTGATCTCTGAAAGTGTGACGCAGAGATCAGCACATCCACGATGTTATCGTATTTTCCAGGGCAGACTCCAAATTAGGCAGTAGCAAACTACATTATGTTTACAGTTGTTCTTTCTCCTCAGAGTGCTCAAAACAACAAATGTTGCCTTACATCGTCCAAGTGTGAGATTATGTTGCTGCAAAGATATGTTAAGCCAAATGAGCAATTTTTTCTTTCAGTCATCATTCACGATGGACAGCAACTTTCCGGTTATCGTTGAGAAGTCGCTCAGTGATTCATTAACGGTGTGCACCTTCGAACAAAAACTTCTCATTGACAAAACGGCAGCAGCAAAAGTCAACAAACTAAATGCGCACATTTTCATAAAAGAAATATGTAATCGTTATAGACAAATGCTAATTGCTTCCAAAGAATTGTGCATTTCTTTCGAAATTCCGCATTTCAAATCACATAAGGCAGAGTTGAGGAATGCAGTCAAATAGAGCAAAAAGTAAGTGAGAAGCGGCAGTAAGCGAGGAATGGATTTCAAGTTTGAGACAATTCCAGCAACTGAAGCGTGGTATGTTTTGAGTAGGCACAGTCATGATCACAAAGACAAGCAATTGACTCTCTACAAGAGAAAGAGTTGTGAATATTATTGAGAAATGAGATGTGCAGTGCTATGAGAGAGCGTATGACGGTTCACTCATAGAAAGTGCAAAGATGAGAGACCATCGTGTTATAGTTAGCATCTCACTTGAAAACGGCTTGCATTATTGAGATCGGCGAAACCAGTTGTCTGGGTGTCTATGGTGATCAGCCCTCAAATTCCATAATTGAGCAAGGCAAAATGAAAGTCGATGCATTTGTCTCGATGCCCATTGGCTGTGATCCTCATCGCTTTCTTGACACTTTTGAGTGTTTGATGAAATATTGCACATGAACGAAATCATATAGTGGTTTGAGTACGAAAACATAGCAGTTCTATAGCGTAATGAGAGTGCATTTAGCAATAGAGAGAAGTGCTACATGATTTAGTTTCATAGATTGCTACACGAGCCATGTCTACTGCCTTCTTATAAGACTTCAAGAGATATTTTGTTTGTAATATGGGAGAGCAAAAAACAATTTAAATCGATTACATCTCACATAAACGAATAGCGAAATTAAACAACAAACAGCAGTATAGTGACTAAACTGAACTCTTCTCACATAATCGCTATGAAATAATATACAGTAAAGAATAAAGTTTCAACAACTTGAGATGAGTGAACGCCTATGCAATTTGTATTTCCAAAGCACATTTGATATGCATTCGGATCAATGTATGAGATAATAGGCATTTTGGGCAGCAAGAAATCGCGTTTGCATAAGTTCTAAGAACGGCTTGATTGAGGAACGTCGAGAAGACTATCACTCAATAAATTATTAAAAGTCCTTTTCCTTTAATATTGTACCTTTTTGTTGCAGATGCTTCGGTAACAGAAGAATGAAATCTTCCTCACTATAAATGTTTTCTCAGTTGATAGTTTAGCGTCGGTAAACATCATCGTATATTTCAGCCAACAGGTGAGGAGGAGATTATGAAATCTGCTGAGGAGATTACGAAATCTTAATGCCGCAGTGAGCGTAGCATCAATGATAAATATTGTCAAGCTTCGAGAAGTTTCTTCTTTCAAAGATGAAGCACGCAGCACATCAGGAAGGAAAAGATACATCTTTGAAAAAAACATAACCGGAAGACAAATCGATGCTCAAACAAACTATAACATACTATGCTAATGGTAACATCTGCAGGTGTTCATATGAGGCAAATCAACGAGCAGTGCGGTTGACCGTGTTCGACAGGTGTAATGAAGGCAGTCGTAGTTCGGACGTTTTGAATATGCGAGATGAGCAGAAGATGTGGAACACAAACGTGGAAATTGTTAAACGTTTCGGCTAGGAGGGCATTCATCGGAAACGTAGAGGCTGAGTGTGGTGCATAAACTCTGGAACAACTAACGCAAACGTTGTATCTTGCAGTCTGCCGTCACCCTCCAGGAAGAGTTGGGAGGGAGGGGATTGGGTAGCATTGGGCGAGGTCGTGCACAGATTCTATTTCAGTCTTTTGTTACATATATTGCGAACGAGATATTATTGCTTGCAGGAAAGAAGCCGAACAACGCAGAAGATAAGAGTTGTGCCTGCTGAAAAGTATGTTCAGATAAGCTGTAATGTGTTTGGAGGGACCGTGGGAGGGAGAATTGGCTTTTTGATTTGCTGTCTGTAGACTGTCGATCTGTGACCGAACAGTGACACCAATGCATGGTGATGGTCTATTTTCTTTTAACATGCCTATCGCCTGGTGCATGTGTACACGTATCCCATAGCACATCCATTGTCGTCTCGCCCTGACACCTATAAAATTTTAAAGCTTTTTTCAATGACACTTTATGGTCGGCAAGATTCAGTTGAATCTATGAGAATGATGCATAGAAAGAACAATCGCAATACGTGATTTTGAATGATTGTGTGATATGGGGTAGTGCCTACCGGGTCGACGAGCGGTGAATACGCGCTTCAACAAAAACTCCGACTTCATTGCTCACTCTAGATGAACGATCCGAGTCTATGCTGATTTCATCGTGGTTGTCATATGCTATTTTCAGGCAAATGCGAGCTACATTGAAGCTTCTTAGGAGTGAGTAATTTGCAAAGTGGATAAGCCGAATCTGCAGTCTGATAATTCCATATTCTGGTCGCTTGAATTTAGGAAATTTTCAACGAATATTTCCAACTAACGAATCCAATAAAAGTGAATTAGACAAATTTTGAGGATTCATCCTGGCCCATGAAACGTTCATTGGGTATTAGTAATGACGAATTTAAAAGTGTTAATATGATGGGATTACGAAAATCGAATAACAGCAACAATCACTTTTGTACCTTTCATCATTATGATGTATTATGAACTGAAAAAAACTTCGAAGGCTAAAATTTGAGATGAAAAGTACAAAATGAGAATGTGCAAACCTCATATGTGCAGCGGCACGAATTATCCGCCGGGAAGCCCGGCAGAATGAGCGGACAGGATTTGTCAGTGTTTTCCGATGGTCTACCGTCACGCACTGGATTCAAAACTCGACAGTTATATGTCGGACCTGAAAGTACTCAAGGTACGGACTGAATTATTAGAACGCACACTGTACGATGCGCATATACGTGTGCGCATGAGATGTCGCCACCTCTGCCATGAGCGTTGCATCTTTTTTTCAGAATAGAATCCAGGTGATAGCTTAAGGACAGCACTGTGAAACATGAGAGGCCAGCTTCCTATCGAGGTGTTGCAAAACATTGCCACTTACCAATTCGTAGTGACATCTGGACAAGGCTAGGCTCGAGTTTTAGCTCACTTTTTTTTGTTTAACAGATGCTCTAAGAATTTCTCCGCGTGGGCATTTGCCTGAAGGAATAGTGCCATTTATTATCGGAAAGTAGTGGAGAACAACAACAACGGAAAGACATCCTTTCGGCTTCTGCTGTCATTCTTGTATCGTCCTAGTCTCTCTACGAAATCAAAAAGCGTAGCGTGCTTTTTCTTTGCGACTGTGCGAGGCAGCTTCGTCACGAGCTTATATCAACTACTGTCATTATGCATCTGCAAGCTTATTGCTGTGACATTGTATCCGTGAAGTGCAGATGTGTCTGATCCTGTCGTGCAATCTCAATATGGGAACGATTGGCGCTAGCGCTGTGAAATCTTGCGCTCTTTGTCCAGACCTGCATATAACAAAAGGACTTTGCTGGAAAAAACGAATCTTTCTCGGAAGGCTTGCCTGAGCTGTTGGCCCGACAAAGATATAAATAAAACAGTGCCTGCGTTTTATTCCTTGCTACAAATTCAAATTGCAGAAAAGGATATCCTGATGAGCGGAATTGCGATGGAGCATATTGTCCATCTCTTCCATCTCTTTCCGCCTCTTTTGCTCTCATCTGTGAGACTCTTCGTAGCAGCGTTCAGTTTGATGCATTGACCTATTGCAACTATGATCCACAAAACTGATCCCAGGAATGCTATAGTGTTCAGTTCTTAGAGTTGAACGTTCAACTCATGAACAAGTTCGTCCAGTAGACCGTGCTTGCTTCTGCTTTGAACAGTGGCTGCCAGTTGGAGTGGATTACATCCAGCTTTGCACCATGCCTGCCTCAGTGGGTCATAAATTCGTCCAGTGGCTAATAGAATGGAGCTAAGATATTCAAATATGTTGTTCGTAAATTGTGACTGGCGTTGGACGCTGCACGTTGCCAAAGAAGCGTACAAGGCTGTGCATACCGAAAAAGTGTTAAAAGCATTTCGGCGACTATTCGCATCATTATACTGCTGCAGTAACATCACTTGAAGTGAATTGCATTGAACTTGTTTACTGCAGCAATGCATAAGTTACTTTTGGGTTTCGCAAACAAGTTCAAAGAAATATCAGTGATCACCAGAGGAAGTACCGAAGGAAAGAAAACGAATAGCAATTATGATGAGAACATCTTAAAGCGGTCAGCAGTTCTCTAAATCCGGCTGCCCCACTGCGCGTTGTCAAAGCGCCTGTGTTCATTTGCTTCTTTTCGCTCGAAAACGAGCAAAAATGATTTATGAAGCTGTATATGTCGCTTAATTCACCCGATGAAGATTACATCACCGCAACCAACCAATAATTTGCCATGACCACTGAAAGAGCTTAGTGAATTCTCTTTTGCGTTTTCTGCACTCTCGTATAGCAATCCCTATTAATCTGTTCGCGCACTTTTCACAGATGCCTTTCAAAGTACGGAGTATTTATTTCTTCGTTTGTTCTTCTATGAGTGGTCATCATCCACATTACCCGTAGGCACCCCCTCGCTGCCACTTTCTGCCCTCGTGTCTGGAATATTTTGCCTCCGTCTCCATACGATTTTCCACGGTGTCTGAACGATAGCAGCGGTATATTTATTTCCGATCGCCATCTTCCGCTGAAGTTTACGAGTACACATTTGCCATTTTGCATCGGTCCATTTCACATCTGTTGAGGCAACTCGAACGCATCGCCATCCTCGCTTTGCGAATGGAACCTTTTTTTCAAAAATATCTTGCGTTGCTTTATGCCATTGCAATTACCGTGAGCAGAATTTGACCGAAGGTCACAATATTGTGATTTCAAGAATTACGTGGACGCCTCCAGCAGATAGTTGAGCCATCCGATCCCATAGAAAGCGAACCCGTAACCGAAAGCATTTGTCTTGCACTGTTAACATCATAAAAAATCGGCGCCAACTCGTTGATTCGCATCCACAAGACTCTTGTTTTCTTTACTTCAAAATTGCTGTGCATGCGTCATGTTTGCACATGCACTGTCTTCAACTTTTTCTGTCAGCAGCGTTTTTGCACTTAACGACTCACGTTGCTGAATCTCTTTTGCATTCCAGCTGCGAACTTAGAAAGCCTCAGAAAGCAGCATCTCTATCGACACTTAGGTGCCCATTATGCTTGTGTTCGCAGAGGCTTTGGTTTGTTATGCTTCGATGAGAACTGCTCAGGAGCATTTCTGTCTTAGAAACCGCTTCCAATTGCACCCGTTCGGCCGCCGTGAAAAAGCGGATGAAAATGCAGTGATTCTTCCAAATTTATTCTACTGTTTGACAAACATGCTTATTGTTCGCATGTAGTTGCTAAGTGGTGGTTCCTGTTAGCGGGCGGTGGCTCATTCTGAACAGCAAAGAAAAAGATAATAACAGTTTTTACGCCTTTAATTAATCACAGTTTCTATAAGATGGCAGTGAAGAATTCATACTCCTATTATGCTAGCATCGAATCTGAACATAAAAAGTGAAATAAGGGCGGACTCGCAACGGAGAGTAGCGTCGGACCAATAGGTGTCCCCAACACTACGGTACCTATAAAATGACAGAGGCACACTCAGCACAAACATCTGAAGCTTTTCAAGACATCGGATTTGAAGTTCCTAAGCTATTCGCATTTCTATGTGCTTTCACAAAATTTAATTTTCATGCTTATGTGTGCATGTGTCTATGCGTCCACTCAATAACATCGGCTCATACAACCGGACTAAGAATGTGTAATCTGCACGTTTTGCAAACCGAAGAGGATAATTTGCCGCACCAACGCTGGCTATGACCCATCAATTTCGGGAGGTTATGGACAGAGAAAAGTAGAAAAACTTGACATGTGCTCACAGGCTGACCTATCATTTCATATCGGTTGGAACGCAAAAACGATCTTTGTGGGAGATTTGGAGGAGCGATAGGAGCAATTAAACATGACGGTATTGGCAGGCATATGTTATTAAGTGCTTGTAAGTAATCCAAGTGGTGGATGAAGTGAGCCGGATGCAAAACGCAAACAACGACGTCGGCTTCCTTGGCGCATATGCGCAATTGCTTACTCATCTTCAATGATCGCGACATCGAAGCCATGCGCTTTCCTTATATTGACGAGAATGTTCCGCGTAATTAACAACTACTTAGATGAACTCGCATCAAACAGTAGTGAGACCGGATAACACTGAGGCAGCGGGCTGGTTAGAAATGTTGAGCTTTGCAAAAAGTGTTGAATTAGAGGCACCTCGATAAGGGCCATCTCCGGAATGGATTATCGGTGGCTTGATTACTGCATGTGCTGAAATCGAGCGTACAGCTTTGCCCGCCAATAAAGGATGTGACTTCCTTGCGTAGGAGCTCCAATGGGCGTCTTTTGACGTCTGCCTGAAAGTTGTTTACTAAATTCAAAGTCTCGCATAACAAACTACCGCTTCGGACAGCGTTACCAATAGTACGTTGGAAATCTGTAGTGAGACAACGGAAGTCCACTAACATGCAATTGGGCTTGGCGCTTCATCCTTTGCACTTCAACTGTTCCCCGATTTATTCGCCGTTGGAATTTTCCATATTCGGTTGTGCTCAACCAACTATCATGCCCAGGAATAGTCAGATTGCTCAGTTATTGAGAGCAAGGCTAGCGTCATTGATAAGGAAGGAATTCCTGAGAAGAAACAAAAAAGTTCAGCGAACTCACTTGAAAAACGGCTCATACGAAAATAAATTCTAAACGCTGTTCGTGTCGTCGTTGTCCTGAATGTACAAGTAATTTTACCTGTACAGAATTATCGCATAATATTGAAAAAGAGATCTCATCGTAACAGAAGTTCTTACCATCAGAACCGTTTTTTGCAGCAAATGGGAATCACAACTCTGTTCCGTGCCAGAATATGAATGGGCCAACGTAAATGAAACCACAACCAAAAAAAAAAATCCTCCCACAGATTGAAATTCGGTGGGACGAAGTTTTTAACTATCATAGTGTTGTGACGATTCTGGAATGGCAAGTGGAAACGCAAATGAAGGCAACCGCACTATCTGCTGAACTCAGCTGCAACCCAATGAAGTGAACTTTTCTTTGCATACTTGTGTGAGTGTGAATAAGTGCGGGTGTAGGAGGATGGAAAGAAGTTGGAAATCAGGAGAATTCGGGGGCGATAGGAGATGTGATCCAACAAGCCCGCACCTTTTCCAGTTCGGCGATAGTTTCTGCAATTTTGCACACATGGTTGAATGCGTTGCAATTTATACTGCATAAACAGCCTTTGCTTCCACATAAAGCAGCTTTCGCCTCTAATGTCTCAATGCACGCTTACACTACATTGCCTTGACAAGGGAAACGCAGTGGGCATGATTAAAAATTCTGCTTTGCTTTCCCCATTTCTGTCCTCATTTGGATTCAATGACACAAATCATTCTCACTACCTGGGTGGCGTGGTGGTTGTTGTCCATGGTCGCTTCGACGTCCTCATTTCCCAAAGCATGATGTGGGTACTCCATCTGAATGCGGTCATCGGTCGTCTTGTAGTTGCTGATGTTGTTTTTCTTGTTGTTGTTGTTGTCCTCCTCGTGGTGGTTGTTGTCGGTCTTGTTGTCGTGGTTGTTCTTCTCGTGGTAGTTGTTGTTGGTCTTTTTGTGGTGGTCGTTGTTGGTCTTGTTGTGATGATGGTAGTCCTCCTGGAGGTGGTTGTGGTTGGTCTTCTCGTGGTAGTTGTGGTTAGCCTTTTAGTAGTAGCCGTTCTCCTCGTAGTAGTTGTGGTTGGCCTTCTTGTAGTGGTTGTGGTTA
>JAARMF010000248.1:0-13096 GCA_022844705.1 Toxascaris leonina
ATGCTAGCTGAGGTTGGCATTCACGCAATCAGCCAGATCGTCCATCACGTCCTTAGGAGGAAATCTATGCCGCTTGATCCAGCGGAAAATTTACGTGCGAAGTGAAGAAAATCTTAGTGCCAAAACAGGGATTGTGTTTCCAAGGAAGGTTAATCTTAACGTAACATCCAGAGTTGAAACCAATGTAGGTTGGTATACGTTCAGGTCATCAGTGTGAAGTGGGAAAGAGCTCGATGAGTTTTCTGGGTGTTCATCTACACAAAAAGAAACAGAAACGGCCTTAGAACTGTGACATGCGGCATCCCACATAGGGCAGCAAGAAATGTGGTGGAAGCGTTCTTAATTTTCATTCCGAAGCTTCGAGATATTATTTCAAAAAGTTATGACAACGGCATCTGTCCCTTAAGCTTCCTGTTTCATCAGTTGTTTCTGATGATCCACCTACTCAACAACTTCAGCAAATTCCTTATAAATCGCCGCTCTTTGAAAACCCTCATTGAGGGCTGCACACCAGTCATATTAACATGTCACGCCCACCGTCACTTCTAAAAGCAAAGATCACTGATGTGAACTGCTGTTGAAACTCAAGTAAGCTGCAAATGCACATTAGCCCGAGTATCCGTCTGCAGGTTAATGCACTTATTCACCTCTATCATCACCACCAATAATTAAAAACTAAGTAATTATTCATCTCTTTTCTTCCCATCTTTTTCCTCTTCTTCAACTTATTTCTTTTTTCTTTCTCGGACCGTTAACTCCCCGTTTCTTGAATTTATAGGTTTGCCAGTCACCGACTACAAAGGTTAAATCGAAGATTTGGTATTTATAGTGGCCAACTGTTCAGGAATGAAACACGAACGAGGAACACCTATGAACGAGATTGTCGACAAGCAAATAAAACAACCAAGTTAATGTGCCTAGGCCGATTTACTGATGTCAGAAACACGCGTTAGAAATACCAATGTCCACAGCATGTAAGCAATATGTTTTTAAATTTTCGGATGTGCCTTTTACAAGACTTTTTTCTTACAGCTTAAAAGATACTCTTATAGAAAACACCATATACACAATTCTCCTACTCATTACTGAAATATTTCCGGAACATATCCTAAATGGTCTACTTTTACTGGTTATTGCTGCTGAAAGTCAACTACTGATCAGTTGTTTCCTTCTATTTGTAGGCAACATCCATCGCAGAAGGAAACAACTGATCTCGCAGCAGACACTTATTTAGCTGCTTACGCCAAGTCTTAGCTATTTTGGTTGCGGATCGTTGTCGGACTCTCAGTCTTTCAATGAGGAAGCAACTGTGATATGAGCAAGCACGGTAAAGTGTCTTCACGAGTCGTTAAAGCAGTTTTACTCGTGCAACAAGTAATTTGCCATTTCAACTCTAAAAACCAATAATTTTGGCCGGAGACCGCTTTATTGCGTGATGTGGGCTTCCGGCGATTTTTTGGCTGGCTATGTTTGAGATTGCAAACTATTTACATTGCACGGAGGAGCATTAATCATGTCTTCCATTGTAAAGGATGATATCGTTCTTCACCAACACATCAGTGCACTCAAAAAAAGTGCGACTTTCGCGCTCGCATCAATAAATACCGATTCTGAGTGGATTAGAACTCTATGAACTTCTTCAGACTGCACCATATGAGCTGTGGTGATGCAATGGTGATGTCTCTGAACTTTGGCTTCCAGCCAATCAGCCACACTCACATTTGTCGCCCTTACCCTTAGGACGAGAACATCTACTGCTTTTGTTGAATGCACTTTTAGGGCCCGTGATCCCGCACCAAGAAGTTTAGCCTTCGAGGAAAATAGGTGATATGCTTTCTTAATTGATATTTGTGCAAGTGTCAGTTTCGGTGTTCAAATGTTCAAACGTAACGATGCGCGTAACAAGCAGGTCGAAATATACGTATAATTCGAAGCGTATACAATTATGTCGCAGTTTGGTTTCGATTTCCATTCACTTGCATCAGTAGTGGTTTGCAGCGCACTGTGAGTAGCCGGCGAGGGGTATGCATAACTAACTGGCTTCGTTTGACATACTGGATAGCGGAATTTTTGCTTCTGTAGGCCAGATTTGTTCTCACTTTCGTTCACCTTATGGCTGATAGTCAGCTGACGCGCATATTTAGGCAGCCTTATGTTCACTTTTCTTTTGCCATGGCGTCCTCCAGGAGATAGCGGAAAAGAACCTTCTGTTAAGATTGGCTGGCGCTGCATGCAGTTGCTCTGGCACATTGACGGATGCGGCTCGCTTGATGATGACAGAGAATTGTGAACGCAAGAGGGATTTGAGGGAAATATGAGTGCGAGGAAGGAAGATTATGTGGAAAACTAAAACTATTGGTAACCACGAGTGATAACAGCGGTTGCTTTCAAGGGTAGTTGCTGGGAGTTGTCGGTAATTGGTAAATTTTACGAAGCCGTTGTTCTACAAGTTTTATATTAATGCTCTCGTTCCCGCCATAAGCATTCATATGAAGTCGGAATTTGAACCAAGTGGGATATCGTACATAAACAGTTCTCCACTTCACCACCAGTTGACAACTTTTTCGGTCCATTTTTTGAACAAAGATTTTCAAGTGATTACACAGTGGAGGAGGCCTTCCACGCACAAGAACTGAACAATTCGAAAACCGCGAGATCCGTCGTGGGTGGTCTCTCGTTCTTCCGATGGAGCTGTTTTCTGGCAAATTGGCAAGACGTTCATTGAAATCAAGCGATTGGGCAACAATTCACGTAACCGTGTAAAAGCATATTACTTAGTATATCCGTAGTTCAGTGGCGTATGGGAACTCCAAATCTTCGTTTCTTTACCAGCAAAAAAACTTTTCGCCATATATGAGATCTGCAGTAGCATTTTTACTCTGAAAACTAGAGCCAATAAATTGCTCTGTTGCACATTAAAAATACGAATCCTCTTCATTCATCAGCCAGTCTTGCAGAGTGCGATTACGGAAGTACTGAAAAAATCTTAATACTCGCAATTCATTTCACGATAAGTACAGATCATTTCGATTCAAAGTACTGGAACAAATGGTCCTCCATGTTATGAACATATGGCTAGCCTGGCAGTTATTTTTAATGAAATTTCCCGAGTGATTCGGCAAGCACACTCAGTCCTCACTGCAGTATGAAAATAAACTTCACATTGTACCGCAGTGAAACAATTTGTTAAACAGGCTTGCTTTTTCGAAATGTGCGCTTCAAAACCCCATATCATTGAAATCTCCATAAAGTCTGAATACGAAACGGCTTAGCAGCTGGCTGCTCGAAATGTTAGCGTCGTTAACAGCAAGGTGTTGCATAGCAAGGTGTTGCTTAGTGCAAGCAACGTTCCAGTTCGTCGCTAATATTTTTTAGACACAATTTCATCGACGTCAAGAAAGTTTGATTTGACGTCACACACGTCCCTTAAGAAATGTGAAGTTATAGAATGATCATACGTTTCAAAGTACCATTTAGTTTTTCACAGTAGTCGAGGAGAAACGAGAGTTGGTTTGGAATTGGATGAGAACTAAGTGGAAATGCCTCTTTATAACAAGCGTGCTTGCAAATAAATTTTGTATGTTCAAATAGCTGTGCAAATAGCATTCGCAAGAATTATAAGTCAGTAATCACATCCATGTACGAAGGTAAGCCATGAGGTAATATAACTTCAGTCATGAAGCAATATAACTTCCTTTAATATTAACATAGCAGGGCGAAATTTCGATCATAGTACATTTATATCAGGTGCCTAAAATACTACCGCAATCGCCCTTGTTCTTGCTGTTTTTAAATTTGCCTATTTCTTTCCCGTAAGCGACCGAAACGTGATATAATTATGCGATAACGAAGCCAAGGCTCAGTTTGTCCAAAGTTGCTACAAAGCGTTCAAGATGTTCGCTGAACGCGATGAGAAGGAACACAACTTGGTTATCTTAGGAGCCCCGGGGGCTGATACAGATGATCAAATGATAGCCAACCACAAAGCGCTCGCATTGGGAATTCTGCGGAGTTGCAAGGTGCCAGAAACTGAATACGAGGAAAGCTGCAGACACGGTCTGAAACGTGACCATAAACCACGAATAATGAAAATCAAGTTTCGGCACAGGAACACCGCAAGAATGTTATTTCGAAAAATGAAAGAAAGAAAGCCTTTTGCTACGTTACTTCCCCCTCGTACCAGAATACGACGGGACCTCAACAGCACAGAACAAGCCAAGGAAAGAGAAGCACGGGCAGAGGCGTTCCGAAGGAATCAAGAAGCGAACATGTTCAAGTGGCGAATCAACGACGATCTGGAACTCGCGGAACTCTTCTCACCTGGACCGTGGAGGCTGAATCAAGTGAAGACCACATGGTGTAACTGACAGGTTGGGCAGCGTGAGCGCACAATACTGGGAGTCTTTCTTAATGTGCGATCTTTAACAAATGAAAAATTTGCCGAAGTGGAGGAATTTGCCCGGAAAAATGAGCTCTGTTTTGTAGGTATCTGCGAAACGTGGTTCAACAAAAGCACCCCGCTGCATTTATTTCAGATTAGAGGCTTTGATTTAATAAGCAGTTGCAGAGTAGGAACCAGTGGAGGCGGGACATTGCTTTGGATAAAAAAGACTTTAAACGCAAAGCAACTGAAGTATACTGTTACGGCAAAGGGAGCAGAGTACGAGCAAATTGTGGTGAAATTCTATAACGTCCTGCTGAGAGTTTTTTATAAGCTACCCTCAACCAACCTGGAGAATCTTATAAAATGTTGGGACGAGCTTCTATCGGAGGAATGTAGTTCGGGAGTATTTCCGATTTCTGTTGGCGACATAAACTCAAACTGCGATGTAGAGCCACTAAAGGGTTTTTTTGAATCGAAAGACCTTGAGAATTACCAGAAATATAGCACTAGGCTTTCGCACTGTCTCACTGTATGTGTTTCCTCCCAGGGATGTTCGAAACTAGTTATTCTTTGACCTATCGTTCGGCGACAAATATTGCATGAGCAACGATTAAACAAGAGGCATGATAGAAAAGTAGAAACTTTCACGGGCCGGGAATGGTCTCGCTTAACTTTTGAAAGCTGGAATGCTGAAATCTCCCACATGAACTGGAGTGACTTCTGCGCAGCATTAGGTAACAGCGGTTTCGATGAGGCATACAAAATCTTTACGAAGAACATTAACCGTGGCTTTGATTCCATTTGCCCTTTGGTAACAAGGCGGCGGCACGATAAATATCTGCCTTTCGAGATTCGAAGGTGGATAAGAGAGAGAGAAATCGGCTGCTAAGATTGACTTATAAAAGGCCACAAGATGACCAGCTCAAAGAGGATCCAAAAAGAGTTGGGAATTTTGTCACCAGTTCGCTAAGAGAATACCGGAAACAGCAGGCCAAATCCCGATTTAGCAAACATAGGGCAGACCCTCACAAAAAATGGCAAATATTAAACTGAGCCCTGGGAAGAAAACGACGGAATGTAACATAAGACGTTGATATAAATGAACTAAACAAGTTTTTTATTTCCCCAAAGCCATGGGAACGTAAAGATGCAATGTCTTTGATTAGAAAAGAGGGATGCGGTTTCAAGTATCATGAAGTGGGCTGCGATACGCTGTTTAGTACTATTAAAACGTTAAAACCATATAAGGCGCCGGTGCCTGATAAAATAAGCTGCAAGATAACTAAACTTGGCAAGTTTTCCCTTCCCCGACAAATGCTACGTCTTTTTAATTGCATGATCGAAACTGGACGTATACCAATGAAATGGAAGGAAACGGCAATTGTACCAGTGTTCAAAAAAGGTGACCACCGCAGCCCGGCCAGCTACCGCCCAATAGCGGTGCAGTCGATAGTGCTAAAACTTTTTGAAAGATCAGTCTACCCTCAGCTCTACAGACTGCTTGAAATCCTATATACCTACATCCCAGCAGGCTTTCCGGGCAAAACATTCCATCCTCACTTCTACTGCTGAAATAAGCGAATTCCTGCTTAAAGGAATGAATGACGTCAAGGTCGGATACATCTCACAGCTGAACATACAAAAAGCATATGACACTGTTGACACACAGGTCCTCTTGCAGAGATTTATAGACGCCCTTGATCCCCATGATACAGCATTCCGACTTTTAAGCAAACTGATTCGTGAAAGGTGGGTAAGTACTGTGGTAAACCGTGTTCACTCCAGCAAAGAATTGGTAAAGTCTGGCCTCCCTCAGAGGTCTGTTTTATCACCCCTCCTGTTCTCCTTCTTCTTGGCAGAAACACGAGGGAAACTAGTTCTGTTCGCGGACGATGTGCAATTACTATATCGGAAACGAGCTTCACACGAACAGAAAGTGATGGATCATATGGCCTCAGACTTTGCTAAAATCGGGAAGCACTTGGAAATGACGTACATGAAAATTGACTCTTCGAAAACAGTGGTTAGCAGATATTGCAACCCATGGTCGTATCATCCCATCAAATGAGTAAGGTTAATCCAGATCTGGAATTAGTTATTGGTGATAAAAAGACAAAGGTAGGAGATGGTACAAGAAACCTTGTTCTTTTCCTCGACCAACAGTTGATCTATCGAAAGCACTTTAACACTATATCAAAGCAGTGCCCCACCAGCCTCTACCACTCACGGGCAATCCGACCACTTCTCTCTAAGGAACAAGTCACAATGCTCTTTAACAGCTTGGTGTTATCAAGGATAAGGCTATTCATCGCAGTGACAATGACTGCGCATAAAAAAGACCTATTAATTATTCAGTGAGTACTAAATCATGGCATTCAAGTAATCAACCAGAGGAAAAAATGCGAGAAAATTGAGGACCTCAAGGCAAAATACTATTGGAGTGAAATCAATCACCTTGCAAATATCGAGTTTTAGAAGCTGGTAAAGCAGATGAAGCATGCTGAGTCAAGCTCGTTCTTTAACAGCTTAATCACTGTAGCAACCCATGGTCGTACCAGAAGAAAGAAGTGCACATGTAAAATTTGCAAAACTAGAATGGGACAGAGATCGATAAGATACTGTGCGACTCAACTGCTCAACTTGCACAGCCAACGTGATCGTTGAATTGAAGGTTTTGATGCGACATAAAGGCAAACAATTGCCTATTGTCCAGTGATGATGAAATAAATAAATAAAAATAAAAAAAATATGTTACGCATTTCTGTTATATGGGATTATTGCATTGAACGATTTGAATGTGTTGCATAAACCATAAAATGTACGATCGCTTATCGTAAATGAAAGAGTTCAGCTTAAGTTCGTGCTCTGCGAGAACTGAAAAACATGTAAGAAGCCACCTCCTCTCTATATAGCATCACTTCGAAAAGATAAATGGTGAATCTGTTTCCGATATAGAGGATGGGAATGGAGTTTAAGACTTCTGTTTTTTGGGGCGGAGTTTGAATTAAAGGCTGCAAACATTTAGCACAGGACCCGAGTCCCGAACTTTTGTAGTTTAGGCAAAAGCTAGAACGAACGAGAAGTGCAGGTATATCCCATCTTCTGAAGATCACTACGAAGTTTGCAATAGCGGCGCGCTGAAATAGGTTGCTTTCATCCTGTTGACATACCTTAGAGAACTCGAAATCTTTCCAAGATTTTTCCAAGAGAAGCATTTTCGAGTGGGGAAAAGGACAACGAGTACATGCATCAGAAAGAATACAGTTGACAATGGCATGATATTCATTTCTCTTGTTATCAATATTGAATTCGCCGTTAAGTCACGCTGATTAAGAGAGTTGAGAAAAACAATCAAAATTCCAGAGCAGGTCTAAATTTTGAATGAAATATGAGGCAGGTGGTTAAGACCAAAAAATTCTCTTTATTACATGTGTTAAAGATGACTAATTCAACTGAATGGAATTGAAATAATAGGCAGTTGAATGAATTTTCTTCGAGAATTTGTCATTGCATTCATCGAAAAAGTAAGAGAAGTAGGGCGAGGAATAATACACAATAACTGAATGAAAATTCAAAACTAAAATTTATATTAAAATAAATAGATAGCACTTGCTTATGTGCTATTAGAATAAATCTCATTGCTATCTGTTACCTGACACTTGGCAGAGAGCAAAAAAGGTATTTCCGCCTATCTTTTGCATTTCCTGTTTCAAAGTTCCGCCACTAATTTCGCAGACAACAATGGCAATATTTCAATTCAGAAATGCATATACTTTGGATGAGTTCGGCTGAATATATTTCATAGTTTTAGTATACCAATTTTTGGATAACTATTGAGTAAGTTTTGCCATTGAATTCCACCATTCCTAAAGATGGGTTGTGAAGAAATGCTTTCAACGCATTTCGAAGCGAAGAAATATCAGCTCATATCCTCACATATTATTCATAAATTTCATACTCGTTGGAATTTTCAGATACGGCTCTAACGCAAATGATAGTCGTAAGGAAACGATTGAGTTTTTTTCTTTCTTATTTGTGAGCAAAATCCGACATGATTGAATTGGAATTGACATGACTCGTGGATGATCAGTTAGTTTAGAGTGATCGATCAGTTAAAATTGACCAATCAATTCGGAGTGCATAAGTGCACAAGTCATGTAAAATTTCTCGCAAAAACTGGAGGAATGTAAAGAATAGCGCAGGAAAAACATCATTCTTCTGATGAAAAGCTATTCTCAATATGGGTGTTTTTATATTCGTCACTTATCATTCAGGAAGGAAACACTGAAATCATTTTTATATAGTCGTTGCCCTCACAACAGCGAAAGTAATGAGCATATGGCAGTGATGCATTTCAAAAAAGTTGCAGACATTTGTTGCACTCTGTGACACTATTCACCACTGTCGATTTTACGCATGAATTGGCATGTCGAATTGCTCGCAAATATTTCCACACCATTCTTTGTATCTCACAGTCGACGTTATCTTCGTATTTCGTTTAGTTGATTATTCTTTAGAACAGCAAAATTCTTGTTGCGATGATTATTGAAATTGCCGTTACATTTCGCTTTATGCATACTCACTCTTTGAAACCTTTGAACGTTTAACTTCCATAGGTAGCTTCGATTGCTGATGTGCCAGCTGGCAATCGTTTCACTGTTTCATTATGTATTTGTTGCGGTGATCAAATATGGATGGAACAAAATAGTTTACGCGTTTGAAAAAAACGTTAAATTTTAAAGATAGCACGGCAATAGATACGAACAAAGATAAGCACTATGCAGCGCGCGTTGGACAATAACGCCTTTAAAATGGAGAAATTCCGGGTGTTTGCTGAAATTTACGTCACAAAAGTGATCTCTGTCAGCAGATCACCTACAAAGAAACACTAATCTGAGAGCAGACTCGCCAAAATTCCCTACCCCATCGTCGAGTCATATCCATATCTCACTTTTCGTTGCATTTACATTTTCGTCCACTTAAATAATTAGCGGCATTTCTTTTGAATATATTTAACTGCTTATCTTGTCACGATCTATATCTTTGTCTGTCCAGCACTGTAGTTCATTTGGAAAATTGAGCCATAAAATGAAAGGAGTACGTCAACTTCATTACATATTACATCCACTGATGTCTGATGTTGGCTGATTTCACTTCGACATATGGACTGGAATAGTTGTACAACTTGATCTTTCCGAGCAGTCGATCCCTTGTCGAAAAAAAAATAAATCATCGTACAGAAAATGTTAGATTCGTTAGAAAAGTGATTTCTGTGTGCGCGACATGCGACTCAGTTATTCTATGTGCTTTTGCATCGTTAAGTTGCTGTGAATTTTAAGTAATATTGAATTAAAGTTATATTAATTTGACAAGTTATGAGTTCTACCATGGTTTCCTTTTATGAAGTTACCTGAATTTTGAACGCGATTCATTACGGATTATCAAAGTTTCATTGATGGATGGTCGGTTTGCTTTCTACAAGGTTCTGCCAGTTGAAAGGGATACTCGTAAATTGTGTCAAGAGGGATCGCTGAATTACGGTTTCAAATTAGGCCACTTTAGTGCCTTCTTTTCAGCATCTTTTCGCATTCGTTCATCTACCATATAAATAGTTTCATGTATTGCTTCATTGCCACAGTTCGCCTCCTCATCTCTCCTCTTAGCACATTTCCATACCGTTCAAAGCACCTTCCTCAAGTCCTTTGAAAGCAGATAAATTTGCAAAATCACTGAGTTAAGCGATTTAATTTTAAACGGAAAAAAGATATCTTTCAATGTAAAGGATTGCCCAACATGAACGGTTGAGTAGGTAAACACTGGGTTGGCATCAGAACAGCAGACTCGCAGGACAAGGTAATCTTCCCAAAATGAAAGTTTTACTGGCGCAAACATCGACACTTTACACAGCTATTATTAGGTTTCGCTCGTTTCTTACTTCTTCTAGCTGAGCTGGGTGCTCATCGAGAGTAGCCCTGTTCGCCAAGATTTCGATGTTCCAACCGTCCGCTTATCTATTACAGGAAAAACCTGTCAAACTTGTCTGTGAAATAAATAGAAGCCTGAAAAATTAACTGAAGACGGCGTTTGAGCTGGATTTGAGGAGGAGAGGAGCGAACTATGGTAGGGAAGAAGAAAGTTCTTTGCCGTAAGCGATTTCCCAAAACTGTGATGGCTGAAGCGCTGTCATATGAAGCGATAAGAGGCTTTTAGTCCGTTTTTAAATCTTAGAATGTCTTACGAATTCAAGTGATGACCCATTAGAATTAAACCGTTTAGTGAAGTCTTTGCGCACAAATGAGAGGCATGTCGCCGATAAATCATAATCCTCTGTTGCTCGCTGAATGAAAGTGTTCAGTGGCGATATTGATGAGTCATGTTGAACGCGCACGCCGGGAGTGCAATCGGTTTTCGGTATTTTGGTAAGGAAATGGTATCCGGGGCGCCCTGAGTGAGCACATTCTTTGCACTGAAATGGGTCAGAAGGCAAGAAAGGAGGTCACACAAAACTGAGCCCTTCACTTGGCGACGCGAGCCCACCACTTGTCTTCTTCACCTAAACGCATCCCGAAGACGCTGTTATCTTTATATCATATCGATAGATGGTTCTTTTTCTCTTTCTTTGCATCTCGTTCGTGGACAAAATATTGTGCACTCATGAAATTTGTTTCAGTGCATCCGTCCATGTTCCTGTTGCTGACGATCCTCTATCTTGTTCTGCTTTTAGATGCAGGTATTTCTCTTGCTGCTTCATTTAATTTTCAATGTGTGTATGGATATATGTATTCTTGTCTGATGATCAACGGGTTAGCACATTATTGCAAGAAAGTTGTAAAAGTTACTTATCTTCAGGGATCGACTTTTGCTTGACATACTGATGAGAAGAGAGCTTCAAATAGAAAAAGTTCGCCTATTGCATCATGCATGAATTCGGATGATTTTATTTCTACCGTCACAAAATTACTCAAGAAAATAAATTAATGAAGCACCAGCAACCGTCCATTTAACATTTTTTCAGCAACCTTGTGCATCTTCAAAAGTTGAAGCAATATAAATAAGATATTCAATAAAATTAGAGATGGATGTTGCGTAAAAACCATGAGTATGTATTCAACAAGAGTGCGGACTCCTCGTTCTCGTTTATGCGGTGTGTCGTGTTATTTATTCAATGTTCTTTTTGCTATTTTTGGTGCTAAACTTCCCCATTAATGTCGATTAACGCTGTACAAATTGGAACACAACATTCGATTTTGTTTAGATGGCTGTGCCTTACGAACAATTCCATAACAGTCAACTTTCTAATAAGTGAGCGTTCATTTTGCTATTATTTGTGCAAGCATCTGAAAATACAAGAAGACGATATGGACAACAACTACTTTTTGAGCGGTTCTAGATGAGATGCGATGATCGTCGCAAATATAAAGGAACTTGGCTGCCCAGTGACTATGAATGAACTCCGCATTCTGCTGGCGCCGTTCATATCTCAGCAGCACTTAGTGGAAATTTTTTCGCTGGCTTGTGGAGGATTTTCAAAACCTGATCGTCTGCCAACACATTTCGTTCAAGCCGAAAAGAGCTAATTTCCGAAACCTTTGGTATTTCGTAATTCACTTTTAAGCAATTTTCCTGGTACCACATCAAATTTCAATGACACCATCCATTTTTAATATCCTTCTGAAATGACGCGAATAATGATGTATTAGGTCGTGCCATATTAGGTGGTTACTTCAAAACGAAGACAGCTCAATTATAATAATTGATCCACTAGCCATTTTATGCAATTTTAGATTTCTGTGTAGTTTAGGAGCAATTTTTTAAAAATGTTTCGGCTGTCGCATAGTGATCGCCGTTAAAATAGCGATTTTTTGACGCTTGCGTTGATCTGCGCACCAGACTTTTAGTCTCGCAGTGTTCGACACTCTTTGAAATTATTGGAAATAATTGTTTTTGTTTTTTTTGTTAATTCGAAATATTAGGACTAGAAGGAATTGGAAACGACTCAGTATGGCATCCATAGCACACTATGATTTTGCCATCGAGAAACGCAGCACCTCTGGGTTCCGTAATTGGGTTCAAACAGCGGTGTTGAGCAAGAAAGAATAGGTGAAGGGCAAGCGGAAAAGTTTTGCAAAGGACTTTAAATGGCGACTGCATGGAGTGCGGCTCAATGCCAAACATTGATGAGACAATTTTAGAGTTTAGTTAACCCTCATGGCTACTCCCTGTTGACATTTATAATTGCTGCTGTGCACGTCACATCACTGTACACTGACTGACCCATTTCTTCAAAGCGCGAAGTCGTTTCGCGCAGCGTCAATTCCGTTCGCTATTCATCTATGCTGTAGTAGTTTGGCATCGAAAGTAGAGGCGAATCGCCTCATCTAAACCAACTTCAAAAAGCCCAAATGAGGTCAGAAATATTAATGATGATTGTTTATAGGAGTTACAATTCGAAGTTTTCGAGGTGGATTTGATGCTAGTTCATTGACTGCCTCCGAAAAGAATTCCATCACAAATAGAGGAGTGCCTCAGAGGAGGTGGTGCGCATGTGCTTCATTATTTAGCCCACATATGCAGCAAATTTCTTATTTTACCTGTAAAAATAAAAGTTGCATAACCCAGCCATCATGTTTTATCATCTGATTCTTATAAACCTCCCAGATAAGACTCAGTTTTTCAGCTAGCGGAAAGATTCGCTCTAATTTCTTCCCCCCC
>JAARMF010000248.1:15964-73088 GCA_022844705.1 Toxascaris leonina
ACGGCTAAGCGAATACCGCGTTCATTTCGATTAAGCAAGACAAACAGAGCCGAAATAAAAGTCTTAGTCGCTAAAGCAACTCCTTGAATTGCAAGAAACACGCTAATTCTTGCCATGTAACGTTATGAATCCCCTCTGCTAAGTATTAACTATCCAAATTCAGCATGATTTTTTATATACACTCTTATATAGTGAAAAGACGCACAACATAGCCAGAGCGTTGTTTGCAGAGTAATCCGTTTTTATGAGTGATATAAAACAGTCTTGTAAATTTCAACAGCTCAACGGATGCCAATATAAGTATGCGAAGCTCCAGCGGCGAGGTGATTTACCACTTCTTTGCCAACATTCGCTACTCCGAATTTGTTTCTCAAGCCCATAAGATTGAATGCATATGCATTTGCCATCGAAGACGATCAACATTCAATGTTGATTTCCGCAGTTTGTAAAGTGCACGATATGTTCTCTCTCCCGATCTCTAAGCACAGTTTTAGAGATCGGGAGAGAGAAAAGTACAACAGAACAGAATATTACGATGCTTTCTGAAATCATGGAATGGTGTAGCTGAACGGCTCAAGAGCTCACAAGGGGAGCCCATAATAATATAGTAAAGTTTAAAAATAGAAAGGTTGGTGGTTTCTATTTAAACGCTCTGTGATTCCGAACTCTCCCACAACTAAAGGCTGCTCTTTAATGCTAAAATATTCTTTTTATTTCATTGTTGGTGAAATGAGCTGTCCCAAACTTGCGCACATGCTCCTCCAACCTCCCCATCTTCGTATCATCTTGCAGCTCACATTTTGTTCTCGAGGATAAATGGAAGAGTCTTCGTTGCGACCACATTTGTTTGCGGTCTGATGAAGGAAAGTGCTAGCACAAGTAGGAAGCTTAGACTGTTGCAGTCGTTTTTGACTAGTCAGTTAAGTGCATTGCAAATCTTCGAATACCGCACTAAATTTTGCAGGGATTCTCTTTGCAGTGTTGATTTTTAGAGAATCGATTTTATCCTGTGCTGACGTTTTCGTAACTAACATTATTCGGTAATTCGGTAGAAGATTAAAATCTTTAGCAATCTTTACCAAGTATTATGTGGGCATTTTCTGAACCATCGACCTTTAAGCAGTCAATCTATTGTCATCCCACACGCCGCGATTGATACGAATGAGGAACTGCAAATCTGGGGGCAACATCTGTCAGCTTCTAACAAAATAGAGATTAGATGGTACAGACTAGAACAGATCATCAAACGAAATGGTCACTATATAACAGTGTCACGGCTTTGAACTTAAAGGATAGAATAGACTAGTAATGTTTAAATGGCGCTGCGCAAAAACTAGAGTAGTATATAACAGTTTAATGCATATGACCAGGTGTATAAAATGAATTTATACAGTTTAGAAAAATCCGGTACAGAAACATCGAAAGTGACAGGTTTGCGAGAGCAACTTCGATATATTTTCGCATTAGTAGTGGAACCACGTTTATAGGGTTTATTGTGGTGTATAACTCATCGCGTTTTCCGCTTGCTTACTCATGTATATAATAAATCTGTTGTGAGAGTTTTCTTTCTTCTTCATTCAGTAAGTAGCGCACACTTACAAATTCCCAGGGACGTCCTTTAATGGACAAGTGCATATCGTCATTAGAAGAGCGGTGTGTTAATAACACTCGCTACCTTCTAGCTTAATGATGTATGTTTGCTGAAGCAGACATCCACAAGATCAAAATATACTTGTATGAATAAAGCTTTTGTATCACAAGGAAATTCAAAGCTGCTGTGCTACAGAACTGAATTAAAATGTTGCAGGTAACACATGCTTGAGCACAAACCAACGAGCGTTTTCGGCTGGTTCAGTGCAGCAATTTGCTGCACCACTGCCACCGCCTCAGGCTCCACCTTTACCGGATGCCGCAGCCGCTGCAGCAGTCGTCGCGGCTCCTCCAAGAGTGCCTGCTGTAGCTGCATCTGCTAAAAAAATACCTGCACAACCGATTGCGGAACAGAAGCTTATTAATTGTAGGTACTATCCGGTTCACGTTCCACAGATGTTAAGTGAAGCGAAAAGTTTTCAAATTGAATCGAAAAGTCGAAAATGGCTTCTCGAGGTGCTGCTAATTCGCCTCGCTTTTCAGTCATTCTACGGTTGAAGACATTAGGTAATTGCTGACTATTCCATTGTGAGATGGGCAACTCTTTTTTGTCATTATTACTCCTTAATCTGCGTTGGAGAAAATCAACATTAATGAGCCGAAAATGTTTTCATAATCTGGAAAAATTTGTGCCAAATTCGTTATCTTAAGTGCAACAAAAACCTTTAGCTGTTTCATCAAAATTCTTCACTCTTTACCTGTACAACACTTTTCAACATTTTTTATCTGCAGCACCTGTGAGACGTCGATAAGGGTTGTTTTTCTAGCTAGCACTCTCTACATTCTATATCTTCTCACAGAAAATCTGCGCATCTGCTCTGTAAACTCAAAAAGTGAACTAAGACGAAATAAACACGTCAACGAGCTTCATTGTAATTGTGTAAAGCCTCCTGTCCAGCGCTGCGAAAAGAAGGGAGGGGCAACAGTGACCAAAGGTGGAATTTGTCGTGTAAATTCTGCGGAAACATATCACGCACAACACGATAATCAAGGAAGATAGAATTTTGCAGATTTACTTGGTAAAAAAGTGCTGCTGCATGAATTCGATTCCAATGGTTATAACAGCGAAGGAGGTGGACCTGTCACTGCAGGTAGGCGATACCCTCCATACCTTTCAAAATCCAGTTGTTTTGTCGTATCACTTGATAGAGCGATTGTCGAAGTCTGCCATTACAATTTTTTAGCAATGTTTATTGTCAATCGCATGAAAAGATATATCAGGTTAGCATCGTGGGCTTTCATCAGTGATCGTTTACAATGCACATCAAACCATCTTCCAAGCGGCCGTGGTCTTGCATAGTTTTTGTTTAAGTGACGAATGAATTTTTTTACTGTATGGAAAATAACGTAGGACTCAATTTCTACAGCTTCTGCAGTTGACTTTCAGGTGAAGCACTCTCGTGCGATTTCGATAGAAGCCCGTGTTGCTGGGCGAATGTACCACCTCCAGATGACCAGTTGGATTGGCAGCTTGCCAGTGGCGTTCCTGAGGCAACTGTTTTCAAAGATGTTCCCATACCGAGTAAAAATTTACGGAGTTCATTTAAATGCTTCATGCCGTTATGGTCACGATATTCATTTGCTCGGCACCTGTCAGCTGGTAGTGTATCCAAATCTCAAATAATCGAAGGCCTAGATTGATATATGTTCAAACGGTCATGAAGCTTTACTTCAGCGGTAGTGACTGCGGTAACCCATTGACAACTAAGTATACTATAGAAAGCTTGCTCGGCCAAGGCGACATTACCTTAGCTTTGTTCGGAATCTCCATCTCAACTCTTGTCTGGTCTCCTTGCTATTATTGTAGCCTTATGTCCAGCTTCTACTGGCGAAGGCGCCTTCATTTCTAAAAGGTTTCTGCGCCTTTTTACTGTTTCATTCGCAACAACGTGCATAAGGCATTATCATCCATCTTTCAGTATGGTCTTTCACTGGTCTTCCTTAGATCCCGAAAAAGAACTGTCAACGTTTCTAACACAGTTAAGCAGTCCACTCATGCTGCTAAAGAGGGCTGCTGTTCAACGGGACTAATATTCTAGGAAATGTTCGCTTAGCAAGCCTTAAAATCCATTAATTTCAAAGCGGGGGCTCACGTAATTTTTTTCAGGTGGTCACTACTTGGTAGCGCATGCAAGCAATTCCGCGCCATCGGACGAAGCTCAGTTTGCCTCATGTGCAATCGGATGCGCTTCATCGCCAATTGTTGTAAGAGCCAGGTAGCCGTTCAGTGATCGGATGTGAACAGTAGCAAACTGCGCATCATCAGACAAGCGAACACCATTTCAGCCCTAGTTGCATAGGAAGACTTTTGAACGTTCATGGACTTTTTTAATATCTAGTGAGAATTTAATAATTTCTCAGAGTGTTCAAGAATTTGTTCAAATGAAGCATTTCATCAGCTGAAGTCACTATTGCAATTTCTCTCTGTATAAATCAAATTAAGGCATTGGCAATCGGAAAACGTCCTGTTGCAAGTGTGTCAGAGGGAATCATTTCCCAGCACAGTCAACTTCAATCCTCTCCTCAACTGTCAAGAATTTCCATTTGTTTCCGGTCTTGGGGCCACTGAACTGATGTTGCCGAAAGCCTCACTCGTTGATGTAGGTTTTTTTTTGTGTCATTGCTTACGATGCCTTTGGCTATTTAGCTATTCGCAGCAGAAGTCAAATCTATACTGCTCATTCTTCAGTTGCATCCAACTTCCTCGATTTCAGTTATTTCGTTCCCAAAGACAGCACAAAGTTTTTCTTGCCCGTTTTTGCAATCTCTAAATGACACAGTATTTTCTGGCAATTATGCTCTGTATTTAGCAAGATTCTTTGAATAATGAATAGATCAGCACTCTAATACTCTGAATGCTCTGAAAACATTTGAATTGTTGCTCTGAAAAAAGCTGAATTATTTTCAAATGGTACTAATTATGCGGTTATTCATGAATTTGTAAATGTGGAAAAAATCTATTCTCAACCCGTATTTCATTATACGAAGTTATTTGTATTGAATTCCATCGCTCTTGCCTTTCTCGGCAAGATGGTCTGTGGCATATATAGAAGACTGCAGATGTTTCAGAATACGAGTTCCAGTGTATTTAAATACAAACTGAGTCAAATCAAAAACAGCGTAGGATGCAGACTCAGCTTTATCAAATTTAGCTCAATCTGTGAAAAATTTGTCATCTGTAAAGCCATTTGTGCATGATGAAACCTATATAGCAGATCTAAGCTATTCGTAAACTGATGCAATGAGCAGCAAAACGAGATCTGTTGCGCAAAATTGCACCTCGACTTTGCAAATGTACTCGTTTACGATGCAATATACTTATGTCAACTCGTTAATAAGCACATTTCATTTCATCCCTCGCGGATGAAAACAACTTCATCAATCTTTCTTTTTTATCCTTCCTTTAGGATGAGGGGTCAATGTATAATATCATCGCCGTAGATATATTTCGGTGCTGTTGTCTGTCAACTTTTTTTCTTTGAAGATCGTGTTCGTGGCCAGTAATTTCGTCGGAGAAAATGGAGACATCGCTATCTTAGATGACATCGAAATCAACTACGAAAGTGATGGTGATGAATGTGGAGTTGATGACGCTGGCTTAAATAAGTCGGGCGTTGAAGAGAGCAAGGTATTTTTTGTGTTTGGATAGCATGACCTGTGAAAATAACGAACACAGAGCAAAAAAGAGATTGGTCGTATTTTTCCTCTCTTCTTGTCACTTTGCTATTTAATTGCAGTACATATCAATTCCTTAAATTGACCGCAGATTAGGTGTGTGATTTTAAAAATGCCACAGCATCCTCTTAGAGACCGCTCCTTAGAAGATTTGCCTTCCAGGAATGTAGAAAACAAATGCATGTACGTACGGCAAAAGCTGCACATACTCGAGTTCTGACACTTTATTTGAAATCAGAAAATTTATTGTTGCAGCTATCTTTGAGACAAGAAAAGCTTGTCGAATTGAATATGCGTGCAGGTCACAAGCAAATCTCAGTAACAGCATCCAAGTCCGGTCAACCAATATCCTCCGGACAGTCGGCATTCTCTGGCAAATCGGCCCCTTCCGGTCATTCGTCAGTTTCATCGCAGTCGACATCTGAAAGCCACGCTTCTGTATTCAGCCAGTCATCGTCGTCAGCAGCATCATCTTCGTCGCTGTCATCATCTTTCTCTGAATCTGAAGTCGAGTTGATCGAGAACGCAAGAGCGGAAAAGGAACTGCTGGAGTTGAACCAGGTTTCGACAAGTCATGCGTCCGGTCTAAAAGCAGTCGTTTCGTCGACGACCCCGTGTCGTGCCGCCAAATGTTCATTCGAAGACGGTCAGCATATGACGTTTTTTATAGCTCTTTGCGTTCCATTTTTCGTTATCGTTCATGTCTATAGTTCTTTTCTCACGTTCGTTTTTCGTTTTTATAACCAGTCGACCGGAATTCGCAGTCTTTCTTTCGTAAATTGCAGCTCCAATTTTGAAATGACGATGTTTTTAATTTTCCTTTACATTCACATATTTTCGTTCTTTTTTCAGTATCGTTTTTTCCATTGATTTCCATGTCATTATGAGTGATGCAGGGAATACATGTCACTACAAAGACGCCCTTCAAATGCAATCAATCAGAGGATTAACTACACGCTTCCAAATCGTCACCGGTCAATTCATGAATCGTGTAACTGGAGTCAAGGAAGGAACAGGTGATATTCCTAAATAATTGTTCTGACATACCTCCATCAACAACAAACACAATGGTAAAACTGCTAACGCATTCAAGATCCTCGGGAGTGGTAGAGGAGAGGAAACTTAGTCCTGACACAATCAACTGAGTAAGAATTTAAGGAAGGAGTTTTCAGCCTTGCAGGAAGGCAAAGGAAATTCGAATATTAAGAGGGAAAATAAGGCCACTTTCTGACTTGTACTGGCGAACAGATGAACGGCATCTCAGTAAAAACCCCCAAAATTTCACGTGCAATGGGTTGACAGCGAAACTTCGAAAGAAGAGATTTCAACGTCATTAGCTGCACTTTTCCTGCCACAATATTTCAGTGGGGCAGATACTATAAATGAAAATAAAAATGGTAACGGCGCTAAATTTTTTGGTACCGCTGCATTCAATTCTTACAACTGCCTCCTTCTGATGAACTAATTGGTCAATTTTAGAAGGCGATTTCTACGCAGCGACATTCCTATTCCCTCGGGAAATGGCCGGACTTGCGGCAGATCTGACCAATCTTACTCAGCCAATACGTCTGCGATTCCAGTATTATGAAGGAACGCACGGAGTGCAGCTAAAGGGTTGTTGCAACAGTCTAGACAACTGCTTCTTCCGATCCGACAAATTCGTGTCCGTCTCCGATAGGACATGGAAATTAACTGAGTTTACTTGTCCAGCGGGGACATCTAAGGTAACGTCATTGCTTTCGACAAACTGTCATACTTCAACTTTAGAAGGAGAAGACAAAAGCTTGTAGAGACCTGCAGATCGACAGTCTGAAAAACTTGCAGGTGAGGAAGATAAAACATACAACGAATCTTAGCAAGTGACGAGGTGAGGCGTTCTAGACAGGCGGTGGCAACGCTCTATGTTGTCACGCACTCAAACGGGGTTCATTTCGCAATCAAAAAAATCTCGGTTTTCCAGAGCTGAAGAAAACCAAAGTGAGAAATACAGCAAATTAGGATCGTCAGCGATGGGACATACAGATGTAACACTTTCAGCGCAAACCAACATGACGTTGTACACTGGCTTCCAGCTGAATATTTAATCATCGCCAATCTTTCCATACAAAACAAAACATGTGGATTTGAAGTAGAGTTTCAGGTTATTTTCGTATGTGAAAACACGAGGACGAACCAGGGTGCTTGCGCGATCGATGACATACAGGTGATTGACAGCTCGACGGTCGATATCCGGAGTGCGAAAATACTTTGCTAAAGCTGGTACGATCAGCTTGATTTCATCGTTAAATTCGACACTCTGATTCCTCCACAATGTCAGACGCATCATTGGCGTGCACTTGGTGTGCGTGTATTTATTATCAGTATAGTGTATGTATTTGTTGGCAAGGTTGTCCGATTGGCTGTCCGATTAAGTTATCGGCAAATTCACATGTGCTCATAAAATTGGCAATCGTCTAATGCTGCAAGCGCTTTTGTAAAAAATAAAAGAATGAACAAATAAGTAAAAGGCGCTGTTTTCATAGTCGAATGTTTAGAACGAGTATTTAGAAGCACTGCAAACCGATATTCACCTGATACACCTGAAGATCCATCCATTCGCCAAGGGTCGGCGCGGATCTGTCGAGTTCCATTCAGTCATGTTCTCTGCCTTTGTTTCCAGCGCTGGCCACAAAGCTAGACTAGTGGTTCATTTCATCTCGTTTGCCGTCCAACGGGTGATCGCTTTCGGTAGCGTGGTGTCCAGTTTGTCAGGCGATAGACCCAGTGGTTGCCCGTTCTTCGCGGAATTTGACCTGCCTACCTCTTTTTTGCTGCGTAAATTTCGGAAACCACGTCTTGCATCCCAGAACTATGCTGCAGTTCCTCGTTGCTTATCCAGTCCGCCCTGGTGACGCCGCGCATCCTTTCCATCGCCCTTTCCTTCATGGCAAATTTTTTTTCATCACGCTTCACAGGCATGTAGCATTGCTGGAAGCACAGCCGTCTTGAAAATATTAGTTCTAACAATCATCGATAACCCCCGATGTGTTAATATAACACGATGGTTACTGAAACCGATCCAGCCCGCTTTTAGTCTTCGTGCGAACTCGTCGTTCAGGATACTGCTGCGACCTAACTGACGTCCAAGATAAATGTAATTCGCCATTTCCTCAACCTCGGCGTCATCCGCTTGCACGACGACTTCTGCGCAAAAGCTGTCTCTCATACCCTCTGTTTTAGACAGATTCATTTTCAAGCCGATTTCCTTAGACAGGTTTGCTAGTTGCTGTAGATCGTGCTGTAGTTCTTGACGGTTTGTGGCAATGAGGACACAATCATCAGCGAGGAGAAGTTGGGCCAACAGTCATGATCCCACTGTGATGGTCCATTTTTCTCAGTACTCTCTCCATAGTCACCGCGAAGGGCTCCTCCGCTGATCTTTTCGTTTATGAGATTATTCAATGATCCCGACACTTCCTTTGCAAGAACCAAGAAGTGAAATTTTTTGTTGGAATTTCACTGTTACATTACTTCTCACTTGTGTTTTTGGTTTCGTTTCATGTTGTTTTTTCTGCTTCCTTGCACCAATGGAAATTTGTGATGCATGGCCAAAATCTTTGAATGAAATTTATTTGTTTAATATGCAATTGTATGACACCTGAAACAAGTACGGCATCGAGCCTGTGCAACAAGCGGCACCAACAATCCTGAAGATCGTTCGCTCGTTTTCCGGTGTCTTTCGTTTCCCTCTCTGTGCCTCGATTTTAGGGGAAGTAATGTCGTTTAAGCTGGAGAAAAGCTGAAAATTTCTTGGGTTTTTTAAACGATTCTTTATCTAGCAAATTTCCAAAATGAACAAAAGAGTTCTTGGCTCAGAAATGTTACTTGCATGATAACATACTCTCCCATTCCAACTGCCGGCAAGTGAAACGAAATTCGCGCTTGACGACGGTGCGGTGACGTAGCTCCTTAAAGCGTTCCATTAAGCTGAATTCTATTTCAGGATTTTCACAAACTGTGTGATGCCACAGTAGGACAGAATTGCTTGTTTCAGGTGTCATACAATTGCATATTAAACAAATAAATTTCATTCAAAGATTTTGGCCATGCATCACAAATTTCCATTGGTGCAAAGAAGCAGAAAAAACAACATGAAACGAAACCAAAAACACAAGTGAGAAGTAATGTAACAGTGAAATTCCAACAAAAAATTTCACTTCTTGGTTCTTGCAAAGGAAGTGTCGGGATCATTGAATAATCTCATAAGCGAAAAGTGAATTGGAACTTCTTTATTTTCATCGGCTATAAACACTCATGTGCTCTGATTGGTAACGGCCTAAATGAAATCATCTTTGGTATACCAATTATGTGATTTCATTATTTCCTTTAGAAACTGCTTAGTTGAAAATTGATGTATTCATCATCGATATCCAAAGAAATCATCGAGAAATTTCAACATCGTTCTCCGGCCGAAACTTCCGCATGATTTATCTTCTTAATTTTAAAAATGCTAGCTACTCAAAACTGCACCTAGTATAAAAATAACCTTTATTTAAGAACTGGAGGCGAGAAACACTGAGGATTGCACGCCTAGAATTGGTGGTGAAAGATAGGCATTCAGAATTCTTATAAGAGCATCAACGCCATCTGAAGGAATGAGTTTTTTGTAATTTTGGACGCAGCAAACGAAATAAAAATCGAATTATCGGAAGAAATGAAGCACTTTATGGTCCGCTTTGAAAAAAAGATTATGGGATAAACGTCAAATGATTTTCACACAAAACTGCTCCAAAACTTCAAACAAAAGCGTCTGATAAAGCAACTTGCAAGAATTTGCGAAGAAAATTGACCCATAATGCTGCCGTATCATTCGCATTTCTATAAATAGAATTATTCCTCACTTCAACCCATCCCTTCTCCTCTGCTGCCGATCCTGACTTTCCGATGACAGTGAATTTTGCTTTAGCATCAACGACTGCAGACAAACGTCAGATGCAACACTTAACAGACAACATGCAAGTACATATTTCATGGCTTTAAGAGATTTCTCTTATGTTCAACCCAAGTCAAGGCACACTCTGAAGCTGCTTCACATTCAAACTGACTGAGGAACACGTTGACCGCATGCACTGACATGCAGACATGGAGTAGTGTCCTGGCACCAAGTCCACGCGATACAAACCCGAAAATATGACAGCTTGAATAAGCTTGCCAAAGAGGCTGGGATGATATGCGCTTTTGCGATTCCGCCAGACCAAAGAGGCCCTGCCAGATCAATCGGTTTTCTAAATCGTCAATACACAATAAAACATCTACATTACAACATGCAAATTTTAAGCGAACTGACTGCTCGCACAAATCTACAAAATATGTTTTTCAGCGTGTTTTGTGAGCCAACCCGTCGTAAAACACTGTCCTAAGTGCTTTCGAAGTGCTTAGAAGCTCAGCTTTAAAGTAAGCCATCAAGCGTTTCGAGTACATCTGCCAAAATTCATGAGCTTGACTTCATTGATTAATAACGAGGATAACCAACAATTATTTGAATGTACAACAGAACAAAAAATTGGGGAAGTTTTGTCTAAAATTTCCTTCCAAAAGGCAAATAATTTTTGGTCGTCCACGATCACAACAATCTAGCAGAATAAATTCAAACCTGTTTATATAGACTGTTATCGACATGTTATCGACAGTCTTCCTGACAAAACTCTTTTCAGTAAGAAAGGTGAAAAGAACAGTCAGAGAAACAAGAGGGAAAGAAGTCTGAAAAAGCCAAATATAAATAGCGCCTTAATCAGGAAGAAAAACTTTAGGCGTCGGAAGCGGAAAAATAAGCGTTATTTCTTTAGAGAAATCCATTGTCGAAAAGTTTCCAGTAGTTCATTTTTCCCTAACGGAAAGTGACATGAGATAACGAGAATGAGTGTGTCCGAAAGCCAATAGTCATTTCAAAAATAAAGAAGGAAAAACGGAAGAAGTGGCTAAGTATGGAAAAATGTGATCCGCCTGCAGATGCACCGTTTTTCAGTGTCACGCAGAATCACTAACGAATAGCGCACACTGTATCGTTTAAATTATTTTGACGCACTTCTTCATCATAAACGGCGAATGTAGCCACAAACGCGCTCTGACGGATAACAAAATATTTTTATGTATGTGGAAATATTAATGCTGATAAAAGTTTCTTCCAAAAATTAAAAATTATTCACATTAGGGGAATCACCTCCGAATTTGTATCACTTGGTGCAATTTCCGCAACAAAACTTGGGAAATTTCGAGAATCAGCAAAATTGTTTGTTGCCTTTGCAATACGAAGAATTTCATCGCCCATAAAATCCAATTAACCGTCCCTTACATGTGGTCAGGGCAGAAAAATAGGATCTGCTGCGATTTAATTCAGTGCGGACAATCGAATTCATTTTGTATGACTGGTATGCGCATTGAATTTCAAAAATTTCTGAATGCATTCTTATGCTCAATTGCCCCTGCAGAATTAATTGCCGGAAACATTTTTGTTAATGAAACGAATGCCGTCCCTCTTTTCATACCCCTTCTCCTCTACCCACTCCTCTCTTTCCCCTCCATAACAGCACCATCTAGTATATAGAACAGTTGAAAAAAACACAACCAGAAATAAAAGTAATGAGATGGCGTATTAAGCGACCGAGATGTCTTTGTCCTCGCGCACAGGCGGAACATACATCACATCTAAGCTGTCCAGTTGGCTAGGTATGCCGTCAGAAAGGCTCACGTCTCCTTTTTCCAATTCTGTATCGCTGTTCGAAGTAGCTTCCTCTTCCTCCTCCTCGTGACAGAATGGTGTAGCCTGTAGCTTGATGCTGCGAACTGCAATTCCACTACCGCCTTAAACAAACTGTGGCGTTTGCATAGTGGCCAATTATAGGAGACTGCGGTACGCATGCAAGAATATAATCACAAACGCATCAAGAAACGGTGCCGCGTTTGAACCCTTTCATAGAATATGCTGGATAAAAATTTCAAAACATAACGCAGCTGGGTCGACTTTCATCGTTAAAAGTAGTTTTCTCGCAAATTGTAGCTCAACGAAATTCGTTCAGGCATCAAAATTTATTCCAGCCGATGAATGCTTAACTCCCAATTCTTCAAAACGTTTCGTGCAACCCTTCTAAAAAAGATTTGATTATTACGAATTTGGTTACAACGCCAACTATATACACATTCACTGATTACTCCACTCACTTTCTTCGATAACTTCAAACTATATGGGAGATACACGAAAGTGTGCTTTAAATCAAACAAATATTCAACAACGTAGAGGTGACGGAAGTGATAAATAAAGACGAAACCTTGCTGGCCAACAGAGTTTTGTCTTGGGAAGAAATGTACTGCGGGCGTCTGTTCCATAACTGCATCGTGATCCACCGTCGACTCATGAGGCATCAGTGTCATAGGTGCACGGAAAAAATAGAACAAAGGATAGTGTACGAGATTGTAACAGCTTGATGCGTATACATCTGCGTATCGTTCCACCTTTAAAATAGTTCAATTCGTGCGTTTTGCATGAACAAATATTAGATTGCGATAAAAACTGCACCAAATAATCGGAAACCTTCAAACATATAGTCGAAACGATTTCTAGCTAAGGTGAAGCCATGTGAAAACGTTCGAAGGGATAATCACTCTTAGCGCTAACTAACTGAGAATTATGCATCGAAAATTTGATGGAACGCAACAAACCACAGAAGTAATAAATAACGAATTTTGCCTCTTCTATGCTCAGCTTCGAATAAATAATTGATTTAGAAAACATTAGGAGATAGAATGCCATTTCCGCAGAAATTAATTATATTCCAAATTAACCAAAATCCACGAGTTCACCAACGACTTTTCAAGAAAACAGCAAATGGCGACCACACGGAGCACTTTAAGCTGATTTGCGTGTGTAGATTTCCGTGCCAAACTCCATTTTCTAAAGCATTCTAAAGCGCTAAAGTTGTTTCTGGGACTAAATCGAGAACGTAAGATTGGTTATAACAATACAGACCTACCTGAAACAAAAAAATTCTGCGGACCTTGCAGTAACAACAAAAATGCGCTATAAAGTTTTTGAAGTCCCATCAATCGTGAATATGCTCATAAAAAAGTAGCCGAAACAGACTATTTCTGGTAAATATGACAGACATTTATTTCGATAGCAATTGTAAAAAGTATGGAACGACTTGTTAAAGGCATTCGTAACCTATGTAAGCAAAACGTAATTAATTGCTAACTCTATTCATAAAACAACCTGTGACGCAAAGAAGGTGGTTCGTGACCCACTCCTGAACAGTGAGCCCAAAATACCGTACTCACTATCCATTTCGTTCGAAAGAGACTGAAATTAAACAGTCCTCTTACGAACACATACGCATATTACAGCGCTAAAATTGGATGCAAATTTGTCGCGCAAAAAAAAAAAAAACTAAAATACGCACCTATTTCCATATGACATATTATGAGTCAAGTATGAAAAAACACTATAGACTATTTCAGCGAGCAAAACTCGAACGCTTTTCTCATCAAAATATATACAATAAACGAAAATATGGCGTAATCCAGAACAATCCAGTCAGAAATGTGTTTGATGCGATAAAAGGCGACTTGGCATCAACATGGACATACGCTAAGGACAGATTCCGAAGTCTTACTTAAAGTTTTCAATGTATTGTCAAATTTCGATGTATTAACAAAGAACTATTGGGGGAGGGAAATATCTGCTTCCTTATAAATCTGTACAGTGTAATTAGTTAGATCTTATTTGCTGCGTAACACGAGACGGCGCCAAATGCGAAATGCAAATTCTTGAAGTCACTTGACTCCCTCCTACCGGCGCTGGAAAAAAAGATATCCCTTGGCCGTCAACTATGCATGCTTTTGTTTGGAAAATTTTGAATAACTTCGGCAGATTTTGACAGGTAGTTCAGAAATCGCGTCAAAGAATGATTCAGAGATGGCGAACAACAGGTGTTAATTTTTTCTGTGAATTTGACCGTACAAACAGTAGCGGAAAGAAAACGAGGTGATCCACAGAAGTGCGTGACACCAGACATGCCGTGACCCTATGAGAGCTGATCAAACTGACCTTGATCGCCTCTATAATTGACGTGATGACAGGCTTATCCTTAGCATTACTGTCCAAGTCTCTATAAGCATCGGCAAGTAAGGCCTCAAGTGTGTTTAAACGTTCGAATAGCGGCTTTCTTTCAGTCCACACAGTTAGTTCCTGTGCCAATTCGGGTACGACTAAGAACGTCCTCCAGCCACGAGCCTCCAATGAAATTTTTGTGAGCGATGAATACAAAATGCAGAAAAAATCACTGAAATCCAAAGAACTCGGAAATCCACGGAATTACCTTCTTAGAACGAAGCACATCTCCAAAGATATGATCGCCAATATAAAGAACATCTTTGCCGCGAGCTCTTACCAGCCGTCTGAACGCATCACAAGAGCCTAAAACAACGTTCGCTTTAAAGAAATGTACAGCAACGACGATTTATTATTCAAACAAATGTGATTATTCAAAGTGAGCTATTTCACACTGGTTCGTCTAGAATGAACTAAGGAATGTTTCATTTAAAGAAATAATTATCAAAGAATTATGGAAAACATTGAAAATAAGCTTCATTAATCAGTTTACTCTCGTTATAACGTAAAAGTTTCAAGAAACTATTAAAATACCTAAAACACTGCGCTTAGCTTATAAATTTTGTCTGATGGAACAAAGACAAAATATCTATTTACAAAAGACTTTCAGGTATGGTATAAATGCACAGAAGTAGACAGACACCTATAAATCCCTGAGCGTATGCTCTATAATCGTAAAGCTGATATTATGTTACCTCCAGAATAGACTTCTCCCTGTTTTAATGGACCCGTATGAATGCCGATTTTGAGAGCACCAGTTTCCGTGTTCACTTCACGGAACACAGTACCCTCAGCGAACCATTTCGGCTTGTGTGCATTCACTACCGTTATATTGAAATAAGAAGTCCAATTTTGTCCAATGAGATATTCCATAACACCCTAGAAATGAGCGTATCAAAACGAATCAGACTTAGAGACCGGTAGTGCTGCGTCTAAATTAATAAAAACAGAAATGTGGCATTTTGATTAGATGGAGGGGGGAAGGGAGGTTGGGATGAGACAACGTGCGCGAAACTCCTATCTCCAGAAGATGACTGCTCTGAAAAAAAGGACCGCATTCGAGGGTTATACGATGCGTGTTCTCAAAAATGCATTAAGTGCAAAGAAAAACCTCAAACTTCTATCCCCTATTCGCTTTTCCCATGCATATCTGTGAAATGTGATTCCGAATGACTCGACTGGTAAGAAAACAGGAACTTTTCAAATATTCACTATGCAGTGCTACGACTTTAGAGAAGCTATTATTTCTGGTGCGCATTCTTAACCACCCTTAATTGTTGGTCTATCCCCAGTACGAACAGTCGGATGTGTTGGATTTACATCTGCCTCCTCCCTGGTACCTTTAATTAGCATGTTTTTAATTAGAACTTGATTTCGTCTGCTTTTTAGGACAGTATGCAATCCGTCCACAAGATCTTAATTTAAGAATGCCTCAAGTAATTAATAACCTGATAAATATTTTTCTGACATGTTAGCTGATGGGTTAAGCGCAATAACAGTCGTAACCATCGTTGGAGGCAAAATGATATGAGCATTCAATAACTGTTGGGATTAACAAAGAAAGGTGTTAGTGTAACACAATTATTTGGTAATTTTAATAAGGCATATGTTGAGTATCAAAAGGATGCGTTACAATAGCACATTTCTTGTTAGGCAATTAGAGGACCGTGCCTGAAACGGCAAAAGATCCGATCAAAGAAAAATCTCACATTCGTATATGCATAATCGCTGTTCGTCAGAAGGAACGACTGTTTACCATTTTCTTTTATTCGTAGCAAGAGTTGTTTGATGCGTTCGTCCTTCACGACATATTTGTCGAGATTATTTAGTATAATGTTCTTCATGTCACTCTACAATGGTGTCAGTAACAATGATCGATAAGAAAGATAGACGTTCGGATTTATAATTCGCTTTCAATTCTCTTTTGCTTGTTGCCACTTCCCAAGGGGTCATGAATTAGTTTTTCTAAACGGGACTAATTCTCATCAAATGTAACTCATCTGATCCAATGTTAGCGAATCGAAAGAAGTTTAAGCTCACTGATCAGTAGCAGACAATGCGAGAGTTAAAGAAATAAGCTAAATATTTAGGTTCCGCATTACACGTCGCTCAATTTGCTCAGCTAAACTTTTGAACTCGTAATGCCATCACTTTTACTCTACTGTGATCCTTGACCTTTGCCTCGCCTCTTATTGCTTTTTAAAGCGAAATTTTTCAGCGCATTATGTTTAGAGATAGCAGAGATGAACAGAGCAAACAGGTTCCCCAAACCTTAGAGGTTTTTGACCACAAAATACTAAGAAGTGGTGGGATTGTTTTATAAGCGGCAAAAGAAAACATGAACTTGGCGCACATTAAAATGCACCCAATCGACTGCTGAGCGAATATCCTGGAATATCGAGCGATATGACATAAATAATTCACCGCTTTTGACACCGGTCTTCTCCTGAGTACTGCAAAAATAACATCTCGTGTCATGGCAACATTAAATGAAGCAACGCATTTACGACTACTAGAAAAAGTTGTCATCAGCAATTAGTTTTCGTCGATATTCGAAAATATATAGCTGTCGTGGGGAATATCTTAGCCTGCCCAATGTTCTTTAACTGAAAGCATTTTTGACGCCGTTGACGAATGGATGATGAAATGACAGTTAACTCGTGAATTGCGTTCTTCGCTGCTTGCGACAGCAGTTTGCTCACAGTGTTTCGAAAGGTGAAAATTTCTGAAAAATATGAAAATAAAACACAAACCTTCCGTCTTGCTCAACAACAACTATAGGCATTTGTCTAAAACATTGCATTCAAACACCGTGGCACAATGGGAATGAAATAAGGCAAATCTTTCGAGCTTTATAGCCCTTACGTACTGAGCGAATCAACAATAACACTGAGCACCTGCAGAACAGAAAATCATATTCAACGGTTTTCCAACGAAAAATAGTATCGATAGCTAAAAAAAAAAAAAAAAAAATAGTATCGATAGTCTTTGCGAAGTATCGAACAAATTCTTATCGCTCCAGTAGCTAAATTCCCTCTGAATGTTGCTGTTGAATGCGGGATAGCAAAATTGCTTGATATGAGATCGCAAAGCAAGTGAAACATCCAATATTTCGAAACGCCAAACTTTAAATGTTGCGATACTGCTTTTTTGAAACTTGTCAACACATCATTAGCGTTAGTGCCCCTATGACGACAGGAAAAGAACGCATCTGTGCTTAAAGATTTATGAATGTGCGCACCTAGATATCACATTAAACATTTTATGCATCCATTAAAATAAGGGAAAAGCGATCACTAACGACACATATCGTGAACTATTGTCGAAATAATCGACGAGACACGCCACCAGGTAGGTTTCAGGCAAATTGAATAGTGTGTTCAGCACGTAGATACGATTTTCAGATAAGTGCAGAAACTTATTCGGATATAAATCCTCAATTTCTGAGCTGCAATCCAATTGAAGTTCCCTTTTTAACCGCTCAAAGTGATTAATTCAAGTTCATAACTATTTTGAGGAATTGCTGATATCGAATTCAACCAAATTTTCTTATAAGTCTTTATATAGTAACGATGATTCTTCGAAAAGAAGGAATTTTTCCGGATGCGTAAACTGAGCTAATCCCGAAGAACGGCTATTACTGCATATTAGGTAGGTTCCAAAGTACTTGGTACAGCAACTATATCTCAAAACAACTGAAAGAAAGGGTAGAAGTTTCTTTCAAACGCAATAAAAGTTTATTCTTTCTGTCTTCTGCCCACCTAACATGCCACTGTTCTGTGCAAAACAAAGTTTAAAAAAACCGGTTTGACTTACGGTTTCATGAAACGAAAACCGTGAACGCCAAACAGGATATTTCCAAAGCCGTCCACTTTGAGGAGGTTTCCATAAAGATGATCAAACCAAAGTCCCCTAACGGGAAACAATGGTTTATACTTGAATGAGCGTAAGTCCTCTGGGTATCCAATACTGATCATACGCTCCACAACCATATCGAAAGTTTTTATTTCAAGGTCCGGTGACTTGTATACTAAAAATAAACCACGTGTTAGTACAGGCATACCTTGTCGTTTCTGCCACATTAGCAATGAATTCCCCATGCCAACGCTCACGTCCCCATAGCTTATATCCTCGTAGGTGGTTTAAACTGGATGGAGGTGGACACGGATGCGGATGCTGGCGTGAGTCTGGCTCGATTAATCAAATATAAAAAAGATCGTGTGCACAGTGTGTGACTTATTAAGAGGTAAGTTCTATGCTAGAAGTGATCTATGGCGACAATGGCACAACGTGCGCGTGCTACAGCGAATTAAAAACGAAAATCGTTGGTAAAATATCTTCATATGAATTCAGATACCGATGTTCTGTATTTGGAAAGATTTTTTTCTACATGGGTAATCGTCAGCCGGAAGAAGGAAACACATTGATTATTCATTATGACTTATTTTAGCACTTTTTATCTCTAAGAAACCAACATGAATCTAAACTGAATTTTTCATAACGTGCTACCGGGTATAAAGTTTGATTGGCCACCTAGGACACACACTACAAATTCGAAATAATTCTATATTTAATGGTTTTGGAAAAACATGATGAAAATTTTCTTTGCTTTCATTTAAAAAATTTCTTATTTTACGAAACTTTATGAAATCATTTTATTCAAACGGTACATACACGTCTACCTGCAAGCGTATAATCCATATCGAATCCAAAGAATTTAATTTTCTCCATTCGAAGATTTCGATTGACAAATATTCTAAAGTGAAAATTTCATGAATATCAACGAAAAGAAAGAAGATTCCAGCATAAATTATTTTGCAGTAATCCGAATAATAAGTCGAAAAAAATCGACGAGAAAAATTTAGAAAACGATAAACTTCTGACTATGAACGAATTCCTATTCAAGCGTAAGATGCTGAATTGTTGTAAAATGCACGACTCCAACGCATAACTCAAGAACTTTAAGTGATTTACTGAGATGAACAAGGTATCATAAATCATAAAAACATCATGCGCATACAAATAACGATCTCATCGAAAGCTGCAGTGAATATTGTAATCTGCTATGCCTACGTATTCCGTTAATATTATCAGGACGTTATTCGCACAGAATGACGATAATCGCAATTTGCAAGCCTGTGTGCCGGGTCACGCTTATAAGTTCGCCGTAAGCCCTCCTCTGAGAGCGCTGATGTTCGTTGCAAGCTGTCTTCCATTTCGTCTACTCTGGAATTCTTTTGTTAGAATCGTTGCAAGCCGTCTTCCGTCTCGTCCACCCTGGAATTCTTTTGCTAGAACACGGTTGTTTTCTGATCAAAACTGACAACAATTCGTCACTATAAATAAGCAACAGATGGGAAATACAAACAAGAATTCGACAAAAAGAGATGTGCACTCATAGCACTGCGATTAAATTCAACTAAAAGGACTGACTTCGGTGCCGAATATTTTCTCGCTCCAATTCTCCAATGGTGAAAGTGCTAAATCAATCAGTGACACCAATTTAAAAAGAAGACATCGGTGGTTTCATGGAAGATGATGGATAATCTATAGATTTATGCTCATACGGTGACTGCAACTATTATCGACGCTCAACTCACGATTTGGTTTTTGTCGGTTTACAAGCAAGTTTGCAATTCAGCGTTCGATGATTTCCAACTGTTCTCGCCACCTTGATAGCTCACCCGGAATACTCAACAGAAGCTATTTCACGTGCCTCGAAATATCCGTAATCCAATCTACCCATGATTTTGCGCTGTTATACCCGTCGTCATCACATCTATCGATTTATACCTGTATAACACACTGGAAGCTTCGCATTCTTATGTTCACTTCACACGATTATGCATGTACGTACAGAACACGGTTACGTACCTCTAATAACTACACAGCTTTGTTAGTAAGTATGAACTGCAACTACTATTACTTAATTTTATTAAGCTATTTTCTTTGTTAATATGCCTAGCATCTCTAAATGTTCATTCATTTGCGTCACTGCTTTTAAGTATTGTAAGATTCAGATCTTATAGCAATCGCCATCACGCAATCACCATAACGGCAAATCCTTTTACTCATTTTAAATCGCGAGCGATTAAGTTGACTTCCTTCTTCTCGCTCGTGCACACTATCTTCTAAGAGATCTTTTAAGGGTCGCTGCAACCATATATTGTTCATCCATATATCTACTATGCGCATTCACAGCACATCAATACATATGCCGACTAGTAGTACTTTCCAGTAACGTTGTCAAATCTGAATCCTTCAATCTCAACGTGTTTAACAGCTCACAACATCGGAACACACTTCTAGAAGAGCCGCTTATTGCAGCATCATATTTTAGCGAAACGTCTCTATGCCAATAAAAAGTACCTCGGTCCCCTCCTCCACCCTTCAGGTTGGATTTGCCTAGCTGCTCAATAAAACGTGGAAGACAAAAGAAAGGTCATACGACCCATATTAAAGCCAAAGCATATCAGGATTGTGCAATGTTTTCGACATTACACACACCAACGATGTTTTAAGAAAGTTTCGAAGACAAAAAATGAAGTGTCGACAAAAAACCGAACAATTTTTCTGGATTCACATAACCGGATGGAAAAGGAGAAAGTTTCTGTTGAAATTTGTGAAGAGTAATTCTTGTTTATTATATAAAGTGTGAACGGTTTGTTTTTTAAAGCAAAATTGAGACTGACCCAACAATGAAGAAAACAAGCTGCAAGATCGTAATCGCAGTTGTAAGTGATGATTTTTTTAAGCACAGACACCAGGGACCGATTCAGTATCAGTAAGGAGATAAGCAAAAAAAGGGAAAAAAAGAATGAATGACAGCATCTAGCATATCCACGTTTCGACCGTTAGTCACTGGCATTAGTACGACGGATATGCATAGGCCATTGATCAAGTAATAAGGTTGCATACAAAGGAAACTCGTGCTGAAGAAAAGGCAATCGAAATTCATTTCGCGCTAAAAGAGAAGAAACAACAAATTAAACAGATGCGAATTTTCAAAAGATGCATTTAAACGTTGAAAGCAGCCACAAGACAGTGATTTATCAATGGCCAGTATTATGAAACAAAATGAAAATGCGCAGATGAGGGAACTCCAGACTTTACAACATCATATAAATGAAGTGCCCCTCAGCTCATGCACTATGAGCGATTCCGTAGGAACGTATGAGTGAAATGAAAGATGAATGGAAAATAAAGCGAGTATGAAGAAGAGCAACAGCTGTTATACGGCTGACAAGCAATTCTAGAATTGCAAATTAGCCATCAGCGCTTTCAGTTGAAAACAACGTCTGTCGCCAAATTCTTCAAAAGACATTTCCTTTTTCAAAAAGCTCCTATATTTATATATCATAATTTAAATGAGAATACCTAGCTGAGCAGACCATTCTAAACAACTGATCAAAGACAAATAGTAGACGACGTTTTCTGAACAAGCTTGTCCCTGTCATTAGATGGTCAGAGCAGCCCAAACCTGTCTTTCACCTGAAACGACTTCTTCACTCCTCCTCTCCCAAAAAAGTCGAGCAGCTGAAAATGCATCAGTAACCATGAGCAGTGCAATCTAAACTAAAACATGGGTGTGTCAGCATACTTGAAGCGCCGTCAACAAAGTAGTCTTACAAAGCGTTTCGACAAATGAATAAATTAGGGATTTCGTTTGCGGCACAACAGACATGGCTACGCCAGCACACAACATTCTCATCGTTTAGAAATACTACAGCCAGAGTGAGATAGCAATTAGGAAGTGCATCCGCCGTGCTCTATTCAGTGGCTTTCATGGCTCAAAGAATTTTCGAAAGTGAGCATTTTGCCAAACCAACATCAGCATATGCCATGGTAAATTGAGCGATGGGTAAAATGCTGAAATAATGAAGCATGAAAGTTATATCAAGCCACATTTGAAGTATTCAACGAGCCAGCGACAAGCAAGAAAATCGACTTGATAACATCTGATGAAGATTGACATTTATACGTAGCACGCAGGCGCTGTCATTTGTTGCGTCCTGGTGGAATTTTTTAATGAGCCCTTCTGTGCAGTATTATTGTTCGAAAAGACTAACACCTCCACTTTATTTTGATATAACACATCACATGCGAAAATGTTTGATTATGGGTGCGTTGATTAGTAAAGAAAAAGCGCACCGCTGAAGACAACCTGCGACTTAGTTTGAATGAGGACACACGCCCTCGAACTTCTTTTTCCACTTGGAAATCATCTGATGGTTCAGTTTCTTCTTTCCTCCTCCAATCCCCCCCCCCCCTCCTACACCACTTGTTGCCAGCTTTAAGAAAAATTCAGAATATGTATTGGAAGTCGTGAGCCAAAACTGTTTTTCAGAAGCTATGAATTTCAGACTACTCATGGGAAAAGAGCGTTAATGCTTCACATTTCCCATATGGAAAATGCTTGAATGATTCTCAACAAGCAACACGATTCTCACAAATATTACAATAAAAAACTAGAAGACTGTAAGCAAACAGATATTTGCAGCATCCTTTGAACGGAAAAATTCAAGTATTAAAAAAACGAGAACGGTCGCCTACCAAAACAAACATCAATATGGCATAGGTATGTCAACGGCTGTCTTACGAAGATCGGCTGACTACTAAAGTGATTCAATGAAGTGAACAGATAATTTCTGTGTGATAGAGTAAATGCATCAGCGAATTGTACTCGCATTGGTGGGCACTTGCGCCAAAATTGTATGCTTAGGCGAGCAGTATTCGCCATGATCGACAACGCCACAAAGACAGGGCAATTACGGCAGAGGCCAAAATTGTGCACCGTGCTTATTGATAGTCAACATCTTCACAGTACGCTACCACTAAAACAGAGACGGAAGAAACTCTGGAAAACGTTTCAGGTTTTATAATAGTGACAATATCTTGAATTTTTCTTTCCTTTCCAGGAAAATATCTACTCTTTTGAAGTATATGGGTTTTTTTCGCTGGAAAACTCAATTTGTCAAGTGTCCACTGGAAGTTGAAAAAAGTAATTACTCTTTCAACATTTCAAGATGATAAGTTCCCCTCACCTTTCCCCTTCCACCTCTCAACATTTCTAGCTGTGGACATTGTTTTGAGCAACGAAATGGCTTTAATTCAGTGAATAGCGGTAGAGAAAGAATCCCTAGAAAACAAGATGTCACAAGAGGTCGTACTTTCAAAAAGTGGGAGCGTGATCTTTCAAAAAATGATTATCATCAAGAACATAAAACTAGTCAGTACCATTGAGTTGTCCAAATATTTTTTTCCCGCACGTTGTCTACAGCTTTCGATGAAGCGTCACAGAGTCAGGGTTTCGAAATGGGCCACTCGTACGTTGCACTGATGAACAACAAGTGGTGCTAACACCTAAAACACTCTTCCTCTGTCAAACTATAAAAGTGACGCTAACTTCAAAAGGGAGACCGGCAAAATCAAAGGCTGATTTTCTAGGCTAGTTTGGTGCAGCTAACGCTCTCCTCATTGGCAGAAAGCAGTTTCCGGATTTTTTTAAACATCGCAACTATTTTGTCGGCGTCCAATGCAGCCAGCATATATCTCTGATGACTGCGATGGGAACACTCCCGCCTTTTTTACGATCTTCCACGTGCACATCGCTTCACAGTGAGGTCCCCTTCACCTTTTCGTTCCCTTCGATCTTCTCTGCTGGTCCATCGGGAGGTCTCAACAAGTTTCGGTGCCACTTTCTTCAACTAAACCATTTTTGACTCGTTCCCTTTTCAGAGCACGAGCTGACAAGAGCTGGTAAGCATGCGGATCGTTATGAGGCCATAGATTCTGTCGGCTTTCGGCTTTCACGAATCACACTTTCGATCAACGATGCTGCGCAACGCATTAAAAATTTTTTTACAGATCAAACAAACGAGTCAGCTGATCTCTACCTTCTCAATCACTTGAAGATTTCGCATGAATTCACGGTATTCACATCTTTCGGTGAAAGTCTTGTGCGTTGCTTAAACGGTTTCTGGCTTTCAGCAAAAATTCAAAGCATCATTCACACCAATTATGATACAACGTAATGTGTGCTGTTATGCGGTTCCACCAAAACTAATTGCATTACCAAAACCACTTTTTATGGAAAATCGCGAAAAGTGTTATCGGTTCTCTGCTCGATTCTTTCTTATAGCCGCTGAGTAGTTTGGTATCGCTGATCTACAATTAACACAAAAATGCGGACTTGTAAGCTAGAAAGTATGGGTACCAAATTAGGCCTGAGGAAAATATCAGTATAACACCTTATCAGGAAAATGCGGTGATTTAAAAAACATTTGAGACGGATTAGAGTAAGCCGAAGCATCATAGCACAGCCTCACTTCCTTTTCTTAGCTAAACAAAGAATCTTTGACGTCCTTGACGTTTTTTAGTTCTTTATGTGCTCCAACAGATGATATCACCCTACATTCAGTTATTTATAAAATTGTGATAACACAGAAACTAAAGATTGCACATTTGCAACCCGATCCTATGAGGCTGCAAACCAAAAATCTTGGTCTCATCAGACGTCCTGCACAGGAAGATTTATTCGGCAAAAAGTCAACTGAATTTCACCGAATTTAATGGTCGTTTCTTTCAGTTAGACAAACTTATGGAAATTTGTTGAGAATTGTCAAAATTCACATGACGTAAGTTTCCCTCTCTAAAAAAATCTCAAATATTCACTACGTTTAGCAACTTAAATGAATCATAAGAAAAAAACCGAGTTTACAACAAAGAAGGAAAGAATACCCTCTCCTCCCCTCACCCCACTTGCTTAAGAAAATGAGAATCTCATAGACTGACTGATATGAAGCACGAACTCATCTAATTCAATGCTCTACCGCAGAAAAAAATTACTAAAATACCTGTCGAAAGAACAAAGAAGGCCGAAAAACAAAGTCGCGAAAATACAAACGTCGCTGTCACTCTTGAATATAAGCCGTGATCGCGACACCTGAGAAGGAGAAGCTCAGCGACTACTCTTCAAGTAAACGTGGTGCTTAACTGATGCAGTATCAGCCGTCCATAAGTAGAGATTAGAAGACCGACACATGCACACATATAAAATATGCAAATGCGCATACGCTTGCACAACCATACACATGCACAGGTAACGTTAGCAACTTGAAAAGCAACTTTAGACAGACTTAAAGCATTCTGTAATGCAAAAAGCAGAAGCCTTCGGCGAGCTTTTTAATTCTTTGCAAAAGTTTCGTTGCAAAGGTGGTAAGATGCAAGGAAACAACAAATTCTTTGCAAAGCATTTGTATTTGCAGCCGGTAATTGGATAAGAGCGCAGTAGCCGGTTTACTGATTTCAACATTTATGCATACTGTTGATTCGCTATGGATAGCGACAAAAGGCTTATATCGCGTGATCACCAGAATGAAAAAAAAAGTAATTTATTACAGACGGAAGAAAGATTTCAACTGTCACTCTGAATATGTTAGACTAGAATTTGATTTGTGAAATGAAGGAATGCAAAACGAAGTATAGCAGGGAAAAAAGACGTGCATAAGAAAAGTGGAAAGTGATTTATCCATCAAAAGTGTGTAAAAAAAATAGCACATACAAACGGGAAATGTTTCTACCATCTTATTCGTAAGCGTTTGATTCCACATATGCATGTTACTGATCCAATTTTTAATTCCAAACTTTTATATATATAACAGCAACTAGTAGTATTAGTGTGAAAATTAGCATGACTTAAACGAAATAATAAGAATGGGATCCACATCGAAGAATTATATTCCGCAAAACCTTTTATATCCATACGAACAAACGTAAATTGCGAGACGAATAAGAACAACGCCTACTTCTAAGGCCTCCTAAAGCGCTCCTACATTGCACACTTACTTTGTGGTGTAACCAGAAAGTGGAAGAGGGCGACGGAAATGCTCTCGCAATCTTTCATCCATCGGTCATCCGTAACCAATCAACTTTTGTCTAATGTTCCCATCATTACCACCGAGTCCGCCTCATCCCCCATCTTCCTTTTCACGTCCCTCTGCGTAGTGCCACTGCATTTACACTTTACATCCTGCACATTACACGGTAGAGAGGAGATTGACATCTCGTCATCCATATCTGTCAAATTGCTGGCTTATTGGCTGAGTCATAGGACATTTTAAAAGCTATTGCGAGTTGTAAAATGCTGCCATTAAAGATCGAATGAACGGGTCACACGGACGCGGTGAAACTAGCTAGCACATGAGCAGGGCTGCGATGTTCAATAAACGCTAGTGCGTGAGCAGGCGTGCGCATACGCACAAACGCATACACAAGGCACACCCAAGCTCAACGCTTCTTCGAAATGGCACCGTCCACACATGGTTGGTGTTCTTGCCATCTTATATGATTGCGCAGAAAGTCCCACATATTGTTTGAAACCCTTAGAGAAATGAGCATGAAATGATGGGCAGCAAAAGGTAAATTCCACTTGATGTCTACACATTAATCTCAAATCACTGTAAAGGTATGAGCGACTTCCGCCCATCGCACTACTGCCCGGAAGGATTAACACTAACCTTGCAGCTTCTAAACCGTGCAATATTAGATTGTAGAACTGCACTGTGTGAAGCATGATCAGTTATCACAAACTTACTTGTGCTGTCTGCAGGAATCAACTCCAAAAATCACATCGTACTGTAATGGTGCTTACAAACAAAAATGCTGGGAGTTTTCGAAATAAATTTCGGAAGTCAGAACTCACAAAACCTTTAATAGTTTGTGATTAAAGTAGTGACCGAAAGAACTCGGAAGCAGCAATAAGAAAGGAGAGAAGAGGATCGTTCACTGAACCGGCAATAACTTAAACTCTTGAATATGCAACACTGGCAGTGATGCAGGATCAAAGGTCAAGATCAAAGGCCAGTGCATGGCTGTATCAAACAACCTCGATAAAAAGGTGGCGTCGCAAAATTTGGAAGGGGACGAATATATAGTGCTGAGTATCTCCTCTCGTGAGAATATTACCTTTCCACCCTTGATAAATCTTTGCCAATGGTGGGTTTAGCCAAAACTAAAATGGCCAGAAACTTCAACTATCCTAAGTAGCGACGACTTGAATTTGATCTTCACTTGTGCTTTAAGATAGTGAATGGCTGCTGCGATGTCCTGTTCGATAGCATCTTTGCATATACCCCATTCAACACACGCTCCCGATTTCATCGTTTTCAACTACAACCTAGATTTTCGACCAAAACGGGTATAGTAAGCTCGTTTCCTTTTCGAGCCATTCGCGTATGGAATCAACTACCAGCTGGTATTGTGGAAGCTAGTAATTTCACTGCTTTCAAAGCAAAATTAGCCCAGTTTGACTTATCGTCCTTGAGGGGAGTAGATGGCCAACCAATGTACTGTTAATATGTGTGTTACTTCGATTCAGCTTTTGTCAATACTACTGCATTCGTGTTACCTGAATGTTTACGCTTTTGAAAATCGTCAATCTCTCCACATACTATTGTATGTTTCTTTACGGTTAAATAAAGCAGTTTGAATGGATGAACGAACTGGGCACTAAATGACACAAAGTTGTCTAATTCCAAAAGCCACTGGAAAAGTGCTGAGAAAATATTTACATGGCACGCACTTTTATAAAGCGGTTGGTTTTTTATCTACTGACAGGTCTTTTCTGCCAAAAGAGCCGCATCATCGATGAAATTTAACTTTCTTTTCTGTTTATCGTTTTTTCAATTCACTGCTTTTTGCGAAAGGTGGAATTGACTTTTACAGGAATTGATTTCTACACAGCTTTTTCATTTTTATTAGGTAAATACCACTCTGGTGTGACTCATCTCTCATCTCCATCATATCTGGTATAACGCATTGAAGCCTTTATCAATGTTCTAAGGGTGAACGTTTTCGTGCTGACATTTTTTGATTTCTGAGCACGCAATTTCTTTCACTCCTATCTTGAATCCTCATTTAAACCCAAAATCGCTGCATTTCTCGCTTCGTTCCCTTCATCGTTTTCGAATGATAACCTCGATGAACGAGGCAAATTCTTTGGCTGACAACAGTCTCTTCTGGAAATCTTTTTCCCTGCAATTGTAATCCTGACCTGAATGGGAAAGTCAATTCCTGTAAGTGGTCCTATTCATTCAGTCAATTGGTTCTACTAATGGTAAACGGAATTTTTTGCCAATCACGCAATTCCGTTGAGAAAAAAGAGTATTTCTTTGAGCAGAGAAGAATTTTCTTTCTTCCAGTCACCAGCACTGAGGTATTACTGTTGAAAACGAATTGCATATATATTCATCGGTGGTTGCAGCAAAAAAGACGCATACCTTTGCTCGTTAAAGGAAGCGATAAGCTCGAAAAATTAATTTAACACGTCGTGTTAAATTAATTTCGCAGTGCTCATAATTTTTTTGCGCCATTTTGCAAATTTCTTAAAAACATCACTTTTCCACAAGTGACCATGCCAGTATCAATTTCGTGATCAATACCGTGACCTCCCATCAAACGTCCTACACCTATCGAGATATCCGAAAATGTGACTGGGTTAAAGCAAATGCTATGTTACTTAGCTGTGACTGGAATGCATACTTTACGGAATGCCTTAACATTAATGAAATGTATGACAGATTTGTATGCTTTGTGCATAATGTGATAGCGTCTTGCGCTCCGCTCGTGAAATCGAAAGCGCCTTCCCAATCGTTACCCAATTATATTCAACGCATTGCGACAAAGAAGCACTTTTTATGGCTCGATCGTCATAAACCGGGTGGCATGGAAGCTTTCTTAAAATGTGCTAACGATCTACGAATCAAATGCGAGAACTTTAGGAGAAATTGGGAGAAACGTGTGATTTGTTCTGGGGACGCTAAACTTTTTTATAAATACATGAATGGCAAATTAAATTCTCGACAGGAGGTGGGAGCACTGAGGAACAGCCAGTCGGGCTTAATAACTGACGATCTTGTCAAATGCAGTATGTTTGCTGAATATTTCTCAGGTGTTTTTGTGGAAGATAATGGTATGTTGCCGTTATTTCACGCTCGATGTACTAAGCATCTGGACTTTGTCGATGTAAGTGCTGCCTCCGTTCTGAAGGCTGTTCGTAAACTGAAGAACAAGGTCTCACTCACACCAGACGGCATCCCTTCACTGTTCCTAAAACGTACTGCGAACGCAATCTCGTGGCCGCTTAGTATGATTTTTGCACGTTCCTTATCTTGTTCACGTCTTCCTTCTGCTTGGAAGTGTGCGTTCGTTTCACCCTTGCTGAAGAAACCACCTGCCACCGCAGTAGAAAACTATCGCCCGATTAGTCTGACCTCGTCTGTTTGTAAGGTTCTTGAAATAATCGTTAAGGACGCATTGATGGACCACTTCACGCGAAACAGCCTTCTGAACCCCGCTCAATTCGGCTTTGTTCCTGGTCGGTCAACGTTGTCGCAACTTATTTCGTGCCTAGGCGACTGGGTGTCTTCGCTGAATATGGCAGTTCAGACCGAAATTGTGTACATTGATTATGCTAAAGCTTTCGATACCGTCAGTCACGAAAAGCTACTCTTTAAACTGGAGAAATATGGCGTCGTCGGTACCTTTCTGAAGTGGATCAGAGCATTCTTGTGTGGGCGAAGTTACCAGGTGAGAATAGGAGGCACCTACTCCACTCCACACCCAATCCTCAGTGGCGTGCCACAAGGAAGTGTCTTGGGTCCAATTTTGTTCCTCATATACATCAACGATGCTTCCGATAATATTCTGAGCTGTACTAAGCTCTTTGCCGACGACCTCAAAATTTATCGCCCATTGCATGATCCCACCTATGACCTCCATATTCTGCAAAGCGATCTTAATGAATTTGTCAACTGGTCAAAATTATGGCAGCTAAATGTTTCCCATGAAAAATGCCATGTGCTTCATATCAATTTCCGACAAGAATATCCTCTCAGATTGGGAAGTGATGTTCTTTCCGTTACAGACGGTGTTCGTGACCTTGGTGTCACAATTGACTCAAAACTTCAGTGGAAGTTGCAGTGCTCTATTGTTACTGAGAAGTCGTCAAAAATTGCAAACTATATCCTCCGCGCTTTGCAGCATAGATGTATTGAGCATTACCGAAATGCTTTTATCGCCTACTGCCGACCTATTTTGGAATATTGCACTCCTGTGTGGTCTCCTTATTTGATTTCTGATATCAGGTCAGTAGAAAATGTTCAGAAACGCTTCACCCGCATCGCTTTTCGCAAAATCTACCGTGGTCCATATCAGCCAAATTATGTTACCAGACTAAAAATCTTCAATTTAGAATCGCTAGAATATCGCAGACTCGAGATTGATTTGATACTCTGTTACAAAATTGTGTTCGGCTTTTCCGATATCCCGCTCACAGAATTATTTCAGTTCGCTCCTCCCCGTAATCGACGTGTACATCGGTTTCAGCTCGTCAAAAAGTGTTGCAGCAAAAACAGTGTTCTACGCAGTTTCCAGTTTCGTGTTGTACGAGTCTGGAATCTGCTTCCTGCCGATATTGTCAATGCACCCACTCCTTCAGTTTTTAAACTGCGGCTGAGTCGCTTCGATCTACACACTATTGCTGCTCTCATGTTCTAAATGTCTAATTTCCCAAATTTTGTCTTTGCTAACGTCTTCTTCTTCTTCCCATTCATGCTTACATACCTTTGTATGTTTTCCCACCTTGGGACGTGAAATAAATAAGCAAAGGTATGCGTCTTTTTTGCTGCAACCACCGATGAATATATATGCAATTCGTTTTCAACAGTAATACCTCAGTGCTGGTGACTGGAAGAAAGAAAATTCTTCTCTGCTCAAAGAAATACTCTTTTTTCTCAACGGAATTGCGTGATTGGCAAAAAATTCCGTTTACCATTAGTAGAACCAATTGACTGAATGAATAGGACCACTTACACGAATTGACTTTTCCATCCAAAATAGTCTATGTGTAAACAGCGTCGTTTCTTGCAACTATTGATTTATGTGTAATTTTGCCATTTTTTAATATCAATACCTCCCCTTCACAATAGTACTATGCACCATTTCAACCACAACTGATATGCTGTAAGATAAGAAACGACGACGATAATGTTGTGAAAATTCTTGATTGTCAAAATTCGAGTTTGCACCATTGGTCAGACGATTAGCTGATAAAGCTTAACTTAAATCATCAATGGTCTTCTGGACCGACGGCTACATCCACCTAAGAAACGCTACGACTTTACGCGCTCATACACCGCTAAAGGCCACAGTTATTTTTTGCATGACGCAAAAGCCCATGAAAGTAAAGATTGGTACCAAGCGGATTTTTCTCAGTTTTATATACTCTGCGCGCTCCACATCATCCTCAACAATGGATGGTAGGTGCGAAGAAACATTAAATATAAGACGTCTGGAGTAAATCGATCGAAGTGATTCTCGATTTTGTTTCCTTTCGTGTTTTAAACGCATTCTAATTTTCGTCGGTCATATGTAATTATCGACTGGCGACCCTTGCTGAGTACATTGTAAAATAATTAGTGAATCTTTACTCATAAAGTTTTTTACCAGCAATTAAAGCTGCAAAGTTTCCAAATTTTTCTTTCTATGTTGGGCGCCTACTCGTCAAATATAGAACACTGATGAAATTGTCATAAGTGTCACTGAAGAAAAATACCTCTCAACTACATGTCTCCTTCTAGAACCATGAAGAAATATTGCAAGCCCCTCTCCCACCCATTCCTTTCCCATCGTGAGCAATGAGCAGTTTTTAGATTAAACGTTCCATGCGGCTTTTGCAGTCAACATTCAAAACTCAACCGAGCCAAACGCTTGAATTTCTAGCTCTGACTTCTTTCTGAAGCTTTCGTTTCAGCAACCACCTCTCCAATATACCTGGGTCACCAGTCTATCATTCCTTTACACTATGGGAGAATCTGGGAAATTTCCTCGTTGACAATGCGCTCCTTTAAATAACTTCTAATAACTGTAGTACTCGCAGTAATAAACAGGGATTCAACGGTAGTCCAGCTCTAGGTGAATAAATCCGATTTCTTCTTGCACATTTGTCATACATGAATGACCTATTGCCACTGAGCTCCCACTTTTACGGTGTTTTGTTCAAGAAAAGTGACGTAAATTGAACGCTCATTTTTTAAGAGTAAACAGTCTCTAATATGAAAACATTGCATGATAAATGGAACAAACGAAGCGCACCAAATCAGCGAAATGAGCGGCAACAATTTGCATTTGCATTAAGCGTTTAGCATATTCGTGCAATGATTGTGGAAATGCTCTAAGTACCTTTCTGGGAACTTCGTAAGGCGCACACGTCCATATGCATCGGTATTGCATGAGTAAATGCAGCTTTTCAAGTGCAAAGAAAATGGAATCTGTCATTCCATTTCAGTTCGGCCATAGCAAATGCCTCCCACTTCCGTCGCGACAAACTAAAGGGGACAAAAACTACTTTATCTCTGCATACATAATTCACATATTGTTCCACCCCTGAAATGAAATGTGGTGTTTGCAATCTTGGTCCCACATGTTCGTCTTCTACAACAGGTTTACCCCGATCACCTCGTGTGGCGTTATTCCCATTGGCGTAATTGAGCGAGTGAGTGGAGGAGGAAGACATAGGAAGCGAATGCTGGCTGTACTCGTTTGCATTTCGTCGATAATCTGGACATTTTATTCTGTTTTGTTGGACAATTCTCTTCCCTCCTTAAATTTCTGCTAGTACGAACATTTTGCATGAACTTCTTAGCTCTCATTCTCCACCTTGCTTACTCAATCTGCCACGCAAAGGTGATCTCAATCATCAAAAGAATAAATTGCTTTGGTAGAAGGAAGTGAGCGAACGAAAACATACTAGCGAAATGATCTCGCTCTGTTTCGGAAATTTGCTACAGCCATTTGGTGCATACTAACTATATCTCTCGCAGTAAACACTTTTTCCAGCAAAATTAGAAATGTTCTTTCGATTCATACCAACAAACGGGCTTCACTTCAACCGACTGAAGTCGAATCGAACACGTTCTTCGTATTAAAAGGTTTGTATCATGATCTTTTACGCACTCAACATGGGTGGGCGCTCACAGTACTGCAAAAGAGAACGCTTTTCGCTAACTTCCGCATGCAGCGCGATTTCTGAAAATTATTTTTAGGTGAACTTAATTAATCAAAGCAACGATCGGGCGTGTTTGACAGCTACTGGATACCTTTGCATGTCACTGAATGATTAAGGAAATGAAGAAATTAGGTAAAGAAATGAAGGATTCACACCAATGTCCTAAGATTTCACATATTTATTGAATCAAAGCAGCCCCTGGACAAATATCGCATTGCAAGCAATTCGTCACTTTCTTCACTACTTCCCAATGCCCACCACTTTTTTGTACTTAATCAGTTTGAAAATCTTCTTATCAGCCTGAGGGACACTTTCATCATTAGTTGTAATCGAAAGAGGGTAAGTGTTACAAAAATAATGACACCAATCATTCGTTCAGTTTGCTTGACCAATGTGTAGACATATAACTATTTCATTGAACGCCTTCGAATTGCTCTTAAAAGCTTCACAGTCTCCTACCACCTATATTTGCTCTTCCGTCACCATCCTGACAGCGTTACGCGTAATCCCACTCTTCAACAAGTGTCATAAACATGGATTACATTCTTTTATACACAATGATTAAATTTATTGCAACACAGTCCGTGTACGTAATTTTCGTGTCCATGAAATAAAATGGCAAAGTGCCAACGAGCAACCGTCGCACCGAAGAATTATCGCACTCGGTGTTTCCCATCAATAACATCAACATCTCACTAGTCAAAGCATTCTCGGACAGAATAGTGTACCCTTGTTTCTCTCACAGGTTTTCATCACTGATTTGGGCAAGGTGCTTTCAAACGTATACATGCACATATTTATCTCTCCCTACAGTTTGTGTCCGTGCTAAAATAAAAGTTTCCCGCATGGTCCTGAACGAAATCTGCGTATTCAAATATTGCGTTTGTTGTGTGGGATATGTGCATTTGGTAAGTTTCATATTCATGATGCAGCCTATTCGATGCGCTTCGAGGTGAACCGCATAAAGTTCAAAATGAGTTTAGATCTTGATGCCTCTAAAACTTGCATAATCCGTAAAGGTGATTCGCTTGACTCGTCATGTATTCACCCATCAATTTACATATAGTACTTTGTGAGCCATTGAATCATGATGAGGAAAATCCGTTTTACCAAGCACTCGCAGCAAAGACACATTTGCAAGTCTCCCGTTCAGGCTCTGTTTTGAAGTACCGGAGATGGGAAAAATAAAAAAGGAATGCATCTTTGCATTTTTCCCGATACGCTCATTTATGCGCGATAATGGTCTAGCAACGGTGTGAACACAGTGCATCGACTTCAGATCCTCAAATAAACTCTTCAAATGAGTGGAAGATTTCATGCAGAGAAAATTTAAATATCCTTTACATCTGCCTAAATTCGCACCTGGTTTATAGCAGTTGATTCAGCGCTTTTGGAATGCTTCTAGCAAGTGGATAGGTAGATCAGCACAGATTTCACTGCATCTTCATTGACAAAGTAAGCTGTGAAAAGCATACACCATGGGCAGCTAGCAAGCTGGAGCATTTCTCCACTGATTTTAATTCAAATCGATTGTCTAATCTTCCATATTTTAATGCGAACTTTATTGTCCATCTCCAAAAATATCTGAATACGCCGTTCACCTTGTTTGCTTCACATGTAATTGGCATAATCTCTCATCTGATGAGGAAAATTTATTCAAATATGAGTCCAATTTAGCACTCTTCCGCTGTTCAGCCGATCATAGCTTCGCTAATAAAAAGCAGTCAATACACAATCGAACCCAGAAAGTGAGAGGGAGCAAAGGAACAGGGTTGCGATGGGCGCATGTTATACTTTATGTGCGGAGGCCACTCGAAGGCATTTTATGAGAGGCCGCATCAGCGCACCGGCAATGATGAACTTCTGTTTCTTATCAATGCGCCAAAGTGCTGCTGTAGGTGTGCGCTTGCAATCATCAATTTCAGAAATGAGGCAGTCGAGAGTATTGCAATAGTGGAATGTTATCGTCGATTATTAGTGCCGTTCGACTACGTCCTAAACCGTACGTACCATATTGGATTCTGGTTTCGCTATCTGTTGCGCAAACCGTTGCAGTCTGTTTCACACACTGCTTAACTGCGCGACTTGCGCTCTGCGACACGCTCTTCCTTGTGCTCGCACTTAGTTCAGAGGTGAGGACTGCAAGGAGCTTGCCACTTTTCAGTACAAAGAACTTGTATATGAAAATATTTTTTGTCCCTTTGGAGGAGCACTTCTGCTTGTGAGTATGAAAAAAGTTTTTTATACATAGTGTCTTATTTGTTTTTGTTCTTTTTAACAGATTTTACCACCTTTCTTCAAGATGAAATCATGAAATACACTATTCATAACAAATACCGATATAGCAAGTGGTTTTGAATTCAGTGTCATTCGTGAAACGGAACTGACGACTCCACAGACATTATGCGCTTTTCTTTGTTCGTTCATTTGAGCTAGAAATTTTGTGCATCATAAAAACTTCTGCAATTATTGTAATTTTCTTCAGGTCACTGTAAACAATATTGGGCTGCACCTGAAATAAAATATTTAGGAAGTAAAGTCGATGTTAAATGGTAGAATATTTGTATGACCGAGAACTCAGCTTTTCGAAGTGGTGGGGTCGTAATATAATCACTATTGCGATATTGTCCGTTCTTTGAAGCAGGTGCTTTGAAAATGGCCAAGAAGCCGACTTTCGGTCAACTTCAACATTTTTTATAGTGCATGGTCCCAGCAAAGTTAAATGTGGGAAATACGGGTCTGTAAGTTTGCACAAAGCACGATAAGCTTTTAAGATTGGTTGTTGCAGAAATTTGCTGAAAGTGCAATTATCGCAAAACGTTCTGATAAAAACAATTGCAGGGATTCGAATGCAGTGAAAATGCATCTGGTGTGCTTCGTTCGGCCGCTCTCATTGCCTTTGAGGGTCTGATATTCGCCAACTTTACACACGCGGCTCAAATGCTTGTCGAAAGACATGACGAGGGAGTTCATCTCAAAGGTTCGCCTATATTATTTTCGCATATTCTCTGGCTGATGAAACATTCCGTAGCAGCACTAAGCACACGCCAAAAAAGTCATTCATTAGACCTTTTCTTGAAGCGGGCATTCGATGTGTAAAGAAATGTACGCTGTTATTATTATAAAGCATTTCTTTGTTGAACGTATCAGTGACCAGTTGCCGTGTTGAAATCGTGGATCAAAACCGTCTTCTTTGTGGATTGTCGACTGAGCTAAATAACACACGAGGATAGCAGAAATATATTTTGCGATTATTTAATGCAATGCAGGGTAGAACAGTCTGAGTGATTGCTACGACTATAGACATTCATTCCGTTGAAGACGCAAAAAGCAGCGCCACTTCGTTTTGATTTGAGTACTGTATAATTGTCTCTTCTTTGGCTGGTGAAATACTTGCAGTAATTCAACCCCGCATCATTTCAGGCTTGAAAATCCCACAGATCTCAATTATGGGGTCTCTATTGGCGTCTTAGTCGTAGATCTTGGTGCGATCCGGTACATCAGTACAATAAGGGGAAATAAGCAAAGCGCATTACGACAACGGTTCATCTATGCGTGTGCATATGTACGTCCGTCCGTCTGCTCGTCAGTCTCAACTAGGAGTACATTGAACCTGAAGTGATAAAATTTTAGATATGCAACTCACGACTCATGCCAATCGCCTGCACAGAACTTAAAGACGATTTATGAAAGTCTGAAGAAGAGGCACTTAAATTTATTCCGAAATACGCATAAATTTTACGCCCAACTGATCAAGTTTTACAAAGGTTCGCGTTAGGAAGCAGCTATCTGACTGCCGAAAAACTTATGGCAATGAAACTTTTGTGGAAGAATTATTTTGGATTCCTTCGTAATGTGAATTGTTTATTGCGCTCGTTGTGTTATCTCTCGACAATCTGCGATACTGGTCGGCCTCATCAACGAGATTTACAAAAGCGCATACTGTAACACCTGTTCTGGCGCACTTCACTATTTTTGTTTTTTTGCCAACTTTTAAGCGCGAAATTGCCAAGACTATAGTTAAGTTAATTCTTGAAATTTGCAAAGCGAAAACTCCAGTTTACTCATAAAAACGGGAAACTTTCTTCAGGCATATACATTGCATTAACGGTGCTGGATATACTCATAAAACTGGTGCTAATGTTTGCGCGTGTGATGCCACATATATACATCAGTCTTTTGTCGCATATACTTCTCCATTTCTCATCGACAACTGCAACGCTGCTTGTCGCTGTTCTCGACTATTTCAAGCACGATGAAGGCATTATTCTGAAGGCGGATCCTGCGTTCACGTTGTTTACTTCCGCGATGCTTGCCGTCATTGCGCTTCCAGCTTGTATGGATTTATTCGTTGCATACTTTCGTTTTAAATTTTGGAATCTTTCTACAAATGTTTAAAATGCTGTATCCGAATCTGCCATATACGGAAGTAACAAATAGACCACTTTTCAGTCTTTCGATCAATGCCTCCGATATTCGCTGACATCCCAAGCAACTTCAAACTGGATGAATTTAAGGCTGAAATTAACGCGAAGGTTGGCGCAATAATTTCACTTTCTGCACTTATTCATGGCATTTCATGCACGGTTTTTGCGTGACTGGTGTTTTCTCGGGCGAAGTTTAAAGACACGAATAGGCTGGCACGGAAACGCTTGATCATAGGCAAAAGTAGGTAATGAACGAAAATGACCGGCCGCAAAGGGGAGCAGGCAACGACTGGGAACGGTTGATCGTATACGAAATTTGTACCCCGAATCTGCGGTCTACTGGTTGGTGCACCACGATGTGGTGCATACCCGAACTGCTTATTGTCGAGCGGCCCAAGTGAATCGTTGAAACCTCATTTTTCAAATACACATACTACGGCATACTTCTATTATTGCACCTCATGAGGTTACCTCCTCAAAATTACACTGCATACCAAAAGTAAAGAGGTAGCTATTTTCTTGTGCAGAGATCAGCATCGATCTTTGCTCACCCGATGCTTGTTCTTGTTTGTCTTTCGATGCATTGAAATGCTTCCTTACAAAAAAAAAAAATTACATCTGAATGCTTATGCAACGATCAAATCGAAAAAGCTTTTGCCATTGCCACCTTTCCCTCACCTCCGATAACTTTGAACTACGTGAATGCTCTCTTAAAACCATCCTGAAGTTTTTTAAATCATAAATCGACGTAGTTCCTTTTCCAATGTGAAACGATTAATTTCAGTTTTGCTCAGTATGTTGTCAGCACATTCACATTTATCGACGATGGCCGATGAATTCGTTCGACGCATTTTTATCGATCGCATATCGATGCTCGACCGCAGAGCCCAACTGGGAAGAGAAAGCGCAAGCTAAGGTCGTTAGGATACAAAACGAAGTATGATGTTATAACCAAAAAAGAACCAGTAGATAGACAGGCAAGAAATCTTCGCAAGGTTTGCATGTCTCAGAAATTCATCGGGTCATACACACCACCTTCGCTTGTAGTCTGACTGGGAAGAAAACTGCACGCTTTGACTGACCTCTCTTGGAGACTCATCTTTCACTGCTGAAAAGTGACTAAAATCTAAATCCCTTAAAAACCCGTTTTTTCCAAAACTTCACGCCCGCTAAATGCTTTTCTTCCCAGAAAAGACAGACAATGCTTTTTGTCACTACTGCTGCCCATAGGTCTGGACATCCCACTGTACCTTATACCTTCCCAAGAAAACATGAGTGACGTGTCAAATCCAAAAATCCTAGCAAACGAGCGAAACAGCTCATTGATTTCTTCAGTGTACCAAAGAAAAAACGACTTAATAGGATAATTTAAAATCGTTCGCTTTTCCAGATTCGCAGTGTGCTCATGAAAGCCGGAGCAAGACGAGTCACCGTGGAGCCGTTAATTGTCGAAGACGCTCCTTCAACACGTTGGCATCAGTGCGTTAATGAACACTGTCGCATCAAGTCTTGTTGCTAGCTGTCACAAACATCAAACGACGCTCTTGCAGTCGACAGAAATAATGAACATTTAAATAAGTACTTGTGTATGACTAACATCTGCTATGTGATTCAGAACCAGCATCCATGAAGCACCATTCTTCATGGGTGCCAACGGGGAATCCCCGAAGGAATGCCAGTGAAACTCCCACTCGTATGCAACATACTGAGGGAGGGATGATACGAAGTTCAACATTTGCGAAAGAAAGCGCGGGAACGTCAAAATGGAAGGAACACAAGCATATCAATTAAGAGAAGCAAGCATAAACAGTGGATTTCGAAACAGGGATCAATTTGAACTCTTGTGGGTATCAAGCTACCATGCAATCGAGGACCTAAACGAGGATGAGTATAGAAAGAGGAAAATTGGAATAACATTTGGAAGCGGAGAAAGCACCCGTCGTACCAACCTCTGCGCTGATTCCTCTGCTTTCATCACTTCCTCTTCCGCCCCTTTCATCGTCCAGAGCCATCTGCGTCCTGGCGATTGGCTGAATGGCCCATAGAATCAACCCATCCTCGCAAAAGAACAAATAAGTTGCAGTCATGCTGCATTTACTGCAGGTGCAATCCGACGAGCACTATTAGGCTCGATGGTTTCAATCACCCCCACTAACATTTGCTATATTGCGCATCATCTCAGACGTATGGTTGTGCGATTACAGCAGTAACTCTAATTACATATTGCTATGCCCAAAAAGATCCCTCGATTAACGAGAAACGACGCTGCCCATGAAAAACTTCAGATGAACATCATGCAACGCAAATAGCCGAATTTGTGACATTAAACAGAAAAAAAAATTAATGAAAGCCGTACCAAATGGCCAGCTGTCACCTGTACTCAAATACGAAAGCAACGCTTGGGGTCTCAAAAAAAAGTGAAAACCAAAGGAGCACTCGACACTGCAAAAATGCATCAACAAACATATTTGCACAAAAGCAGGTAAGGCTACTACGACTCGTCTTTCATATTCCTGAGCAGCAGAGTCCTCTGTTTTCTGTCTTCAGTTGTTTCGACTTTTCAGGTATCTCGTAAAGAAGGCTAACAGCATGACGACCGATAGTACCGACTTCGACTGTTAATAGCGGCTTTATTTGTATCCTTTGTACAAGATGAAGCTTATAAAAAACCTTAAAAAGCGAGCATAAACTAAAACCGGATGGTGCGGGACTAGAAGACGAAACAAATGCGAAGAGAGAATCAAAAGAGGAAGCAAAAGTTGTTAACTAAGAGTTTGCGGAGATTGCAAAAGGCCATAATATTTAAATAGGATCAGCGAGGAAACGCGCGAGAAAATAACCTGTTTGTAAGATAGCAAAACACCTGGCAAGAAGCCCAACAAACAATGTAATTACGCAAACATGTAAAGTGAAATGAAAATCTGAATTTTATGGTGCACAACGTTGCAAAAAATCAATGGACGCAGATTTACATAGGAACATTCAGATCTGATAGGGCTTATCGAATAAAACAATACCCGAGTTACGTGCTGGAAATCGATCGTGAAAACGAAATGGCTGGCAGCCGAAGAGCAAAAACGAACGAATGAATGAACCATCTACCAATCGAAGACACAACCGCATGAGGAGTGTAACCACGATAACTGGTTGGGAGAGTCAGCAAACGCGGCAATGCTCGTAGCGTGGCACATGCACAACTGCCCCCCAAACAAACGAACAACAAAACAACTGCAATCGCGGTCCCATGCGGCGAAGTGCAAAGTAATCACGTCGATAAATTGAGCTTGCTGATGAGTTGCGAGCAAAGATGACCACAGCCCATTATGTCAATACCCGAACACACAAAGTCCACCTGTAAACTACTCGGTTATTTTCGCGTCATCTCGTTCCCTAAACATTCTAAATACAATCACATAGCACCTAATACAATCACAAATATGGTTAGCTAGTGTAACACCCTATCTCGCTTGTTTGGTGGGGAATGAGGAAAAGAGGAGGCGAGAAGATGGAACTCATGCTGATTTTTGAAACATCTTATGTTATAAAAATTTTAGGGATCCAAGCTTTATGCAAATTAGCAAGGAAAATTTGCGTGCTTCAGAATAAGTCAAACTGAGAAGGCTTATCGGATCCCCCACATCGACTACAATTTTGGTATTTCAGTTCGGCTGTGCGGAACGGGTGCAGTATAATATGAAAGAAGCGACCTTGCTTTTGATCTGATTGATTGATGACGGCACCGAAGTGACACCGATTTCTACACGACCTGTATCCCCATTGCCCACACAAATTCGATGCGTCTCTAAAACAAGCTTGAGTATATACAAACTTTTTCTGGACCAAAGAACTGCAAAAAACAACTACTGTCAGAAACCCATACGTTTATAGCCACTGTTCACGTTCCAAAAAGGACAAGGGAAATGTGTAGTGCTATAACCCAAGGCTCAACACTTAAATTGCAGATAGGGAATGTAAATAAACAATTTATTGAAATCGATAATGCCGCATTTCTTTACAGAGAAAATTCGATCCTACACTCTTACCAACATTTGAAAAGAAGCCCTTCAGTGAAATGGGTACTCGAGCTGACTCAATCTTGAGGAACTAACAGAGGACTCCTTCTTTTTACGTCACCTCCATTTTCCTCGTCTTTCTGAACGGAGTAATTTTCTAATTGGGAACGATTATTTCAACTTTCAACAATAGGAAATTAAAATACCTGATAAGATCTGATACACACAACACTTAGGCTTGCTTCTCAAACCTCAATACTAGTTCGACTTCTCAAAAAAAGTGAATCTAGTGCTGCCACGGACGTTGCTTTCAGGTGGAGAACAAGCTGACATGACTACTTTCTTCCGTGTCTTGAGATGTGGCCACTACGGATCAAGAATCAACCCTAGCTGGTTGCGAACGCGATTCATGTACATTTATTACGCCTTCAATTGCACATTTTGCGAGTTAACCGACACATCCATTAAGTACACCTGGTTCAAGCAATTCGCATGTTCAAACATCCCAGCAAAAGTGCGAAAATGAATCTGGAAACGCCATACCGCCAACGCTCCTGTTCAAAAAATTTGCTAGCAGCTTCATTTTATTATTAGGCGCAAATTCTTTAAAAAAAAATAATATACTATTCCTAAACACGCGAAAATGAAGCTGCTTAATAGGTAGAGAACGATGTCACTGATACTCTGAAATATCACTGTCACTCCATCTTCAGTTATGCGAGCGCAATTCCTTAATTTACGCTGCCACATAATTTTTTTTGTCAAGTCGAGATTTACGTTGCAATGTAACAGGAATGATTTTGCAGCTCTTTCCCTTCCACGACCATACCACAAAAATCAAAAAGCTTTTTGAAACAAACAAAAGCAACAAAAGCTTAAATCCAACCATTGACAGGAGACGGAGTTTCCTCATAAGCAACGTGCAGATTGTTTAGCGCAGAACGCAACTGATGCACAACTTGATGGATTTCAAGACAGCTGACGATCGACTTGGCTGCTGTCTCACACGGCGAAAAGCGCTGCTCTGGCGAGCACGAATCTGGTGTCGACGAGAAGCCAATCGCAGTCGCTGGTCGCTGACCGAACACTATTTTCTCCGCCTAAATTCACATATTACCTTTTGTTGGATCTTGAAAAACAGCTCTAATCAAATGCACACTTTGAGGAGAGTTAAGGGGGGTGGGGCGGAGAGAGGAGGAAGGAAAGCAGATGGGAAGGACGAAGTTGTTTGAATTTCAAAACGGCCACGCCTTCGAACGAAAAAACTTTGATATCTCAGGCAAGTCGTATCGAGCGAACCTGAAGTCAAGATTCACCACCCCTTCGTGAAATGAATTCTCTTTGACCGTTCAGGCTGAAACTGCTCCTTTTACTTACGGCTCAAAAGAGATAAAACAGCAGAAAAAAAGACCTGCTTTTCGAACAACGAAACTGGATCAAATGTAGTTGAGGAAGATGGCTGTGTGAGGCATCGGTTGTTTTCATCAGTGATGCTAATCCGGGGGGCGCACTGCAGCGAGCAGGACGAGTCAAGTAACGATGACGGCGCCCTGCAACGAAAAACTCCATTCAAATTGAGCAGTTTCTGAATGGTGGATGAGTAGCGGTAGTACTTTAATGTCGTATGTCATTTGAATGCAATCCTTGTCACAGCCGAATTCTTTCAGCAATAAAGTCGGGGAAAATATATGCGAAGAGATGCTTTCAAAATGAAGCAAAGGGGTAAATTCGAGCTAACAGGAAGATCAGGCTGGCGAGAAATGAGGGAGCGACTTTGCGATAAATCAAGGGAAGAAAACAGCAGAAATGGTCTTAAATTATCAAGTCAGGATTGCTTTACAGTGGCTCTTCATACCGACGCCTGCAAGCGAAATTGGGCGATCATAAAATGCAGCAAGATAACATAGCAACGAGGAATTAAAAGAAGAGCAGTAGATCAGAATGATCGCTGCGATACGTGCATTTGTTGCCGCACTGCATAGCCTTTGCTTATTACATACTTTCAATTTCAATGTCTGCCAAAAAATACAGTAAAGCCGCTATAAGTTACACTTTCCTTACTAAATGCAGTAAAGTATTTAGGATGCAGTACTCCTCTCGTTCGAACAACAGTACTTGCTACCTTGTAGTTATCGGTGACGCTTGTGTGCTTGCTCTCAACTGTTGGAATTCTCTCTGTAACTGCTGTATCGCATTGAGCTGGTCGCTGCCTCCAGCAACTGTCTGTTTATACAATCTTTCCAACTGAGCCTAAAACTCATTTCTTTTATTGCAGTAATTCAACCAAACAACAAATGCCGACATACATGGAAGCTATTGACACGAACACCTCCACGCGGAGCCAACATTGTACTCCAGTAAGCTGAATTTCAAGACGCAAAAGGGAAAGGTGCGCTGAGGAACTCTGGCAATAAACCCAAGTTCTTCGATCTTCTGCAGGCATGCGTCTGCTGCGGACGCACTGAAGTCAACGTTTACTTCACGTTACATAACAAGGCTAAAAAAGTGAGACTTTCAAAAACGCAAAAACGGGAACTGGTGCGGAAGCCGATGGCGGAATAAAAGAAGAATGCTAGAATTCAGTAAGCAATAGCAAGATCGAATCGATGCAATATTCAACACTTTGAGATCGAATGGCCGCAATATTCAGAACAAATTGTTTATGGTCATTCATTAAAGTTGAATGGAGAAATAGTGAAAATTCCGCTAGCCTCCAACAGCGGACATCTGTTGGACATTTCGAAATGTTACAAACGATTAAAGTGAAACCTGTTGCTGAGGAGTGATCAGTGAAACTTGTTGACTTGACGACGTCCAGCTGCTACGACGCTCGCTGCCGTTTTGCTTTGAGTATGGACTACGCACGAAGCGTGACGCTGAAGACGAACCATCGGCGCCTCCAACACAATGAACTGTATTCCTTTTAGATGCACCGAACTGATTTAGATACCTACAAAAGTGCTGTTCTCAACATCGCGACCTGGTTCCAATGCGCCCACCACCACGACCGATCGCCGATGCGTTCAGCCTACATCTGCTGTTCCACCAACAGCACCACAGTAGACAGCTCACTGATGCTAAGCGAATACCCGGAATGCAAAACTGCCCGAAAATGAAACAACGATTAGATTCCAATATATTCATTACCACAGTTCTTCACACAGATAATAAACTTTAGTAGAAGAGTTCTGGCAACATTCCAAAGCCTCTGTTTGACAACTCCCCTCGTCTCGGAAAATTTCACGCGCTCGGCCGTGATCGTTCAGTGCAACATTTAGTACTTAATAGTTACACATTTCTAGCTAATAATATTCGATTTTCTAGTTAATAGAACGTTCTGCTCGCATAAAAAAAGGTTCCAGACAAAATCTCATCCGGACAACAGTGTGAGCATAACTTAATTTTCGGCGAGCACCTTGTGCGCAGTTCGACTACGGTCGCGTGGAGGCCCGCTAATCGAGAAACGCAAAATACAAGAGAAGTAATAAACAACCAGAGTATGAGCTTGTCTTATCGCCTATCGGAGTAACAAAATACTGAGATGTGAAAATGAGGCAAACGAAGAACTATCAACAGAGAGTCAACAGAGTGAAAAGATCAAACAACATTATAAGGGATCGCCTGTGGTCCAATCATCTTTTTCCCATCGTCATTCTCAGTCATCTCCATCCGCACAATAATTTGCCTGATGTTGGTACTCAATAGGTCAAGTAATTTCCATACTCCGATGCTCGATTTTATTGAACGATCGCCTACCTTTCGCCTTCTTCTTCGAGCGTGAGCACTGATGTCAATGGACTTCCCTGAAGAGGCGTCTGCGAAGAAGGCGGACATTGATTCACAGGTAAAAGGCCATCCACCGCAGGCTGTGTGCCCAACAATTGCTCATAACCACTCACACCGAAAACCGCTTCACCCGCACTAGCACGCCTTTCCACTGTAACAACTGCTTAGCATACCTGCAGCACAAATAGCGTCTGAAGAAGAAGCACTGTCCTAGCCATATGAAATGATACAAAATACAAGCGACACGGCTGACCCAGCGCGCCAATCTGCTAACAAAAGAGATTTCCAAGTGGTTACTTTTACATCAAATAACAGCACAAGTGTTTATGTGCCGAACAATTGCTGCAGTGTCTCAGTTCGTACAGCCATCATCATACCACCTCAACGCAGGTAAGCAGCCAACACAGATGCATAACCATACAATGTAAATGACCTAAAGAAAGTGAATGAAAATTCGTTTTGCTTAGAAAGCCTTCGGCTAAATGATAGCCGAGTAACACAACAGAGCACGATAAATGTAACAAATGGTGTAGCATACAAGACGGTAGTGGCAGTATACGATTATACGTATACATAGGAAGATGACTGAGCGCAAGAAGATTGGTCGGAATAGCCGAATTTGCAAATGGGTTTGCGGCCGAATGCGCTACAAGTGCAGCCGCAGCTGCCGCATGTGCGGCCGCAGCAGCGGCTAACGGTGAACCAGCTGGGATCTGAAATTAACTCCATATTTATTTATACTTACCCAAGGTGTCAAGAGAGAAAATGTGCTGGTCTTCACGTCATGTTCATATATAAACGTTACAGTGTCGAATGATCGCAACAGTTCAGAACGAAGGATAACGCCACAGAGCCTCATGAAACGATACTACAATCGTCCATATCTAGTGAAGAGTAACTTGGAAATAATGTTAAAGAATCGAAGGGAAGAAAAACAACGGAAGAGATTGCCCAAAAAACGGAACAGTAGCACATCATGTCAGAATTTCTTATGGAACATGACGCCTATGATGGAACAACATAAGAGCTGAAGCTGCTTCGCTGTGCCAAAAAACTCAGTGATGTAAACTGGGATGTTGTACCTCCTTCGGCACTCTCAACCGCAGCCGCACTATTTCACCGACAGTCGTTATTCCCTTTCCTATCTTCAGTTCAGCCCGAGGCGAAAGCTATTCCTCCAATTCTTGGCTCTACTTTCTCAAAAATTTGATGAAAAAAGATAGGATTATTCAACTAACGACGGAATGGACATTTCAGCTTGCCGAAAATGTAATCGGTTTTTATGAGGTCGTTTGAATATAGTTTATTGATAGCGGTAAGACTACCCACACCAGTTTCGAGGTAGATGAACATTCCGCGAAGGAATGCAAATTGCGATAGCAACTTCAAGATATCTCGCTGGTCGTATCTCGCGTAACGACCAAAAAATTCTCTCATAAAAAGCAAAAGATTTCCCAACAGCCGATATTCATTTCTCGTTTCTTAGCCAACCGCACAATATTGATAGTTCAACCTCAAAACCAGTCAACTCAAGGAACAAGATCTGTCATTCATCAATATCGCATGAAGCGTGAAACTATACTTCTCCAAACTAAGAGATGATGCAAGTGGAACATGGACCTGTTCGGACAAGTATACGACGCTATTACTCAACAAAGAAGTACTGGAAATTTGTTTGCGCGCACACGGAAAGAACTTCACAAAATACTCAACGATTAACACCAAAACAGCTTCGGACTTTCTCGATTAGGTAAAGGCACATGCCCACTGGGGGAATCTTGCAACTCTACTGCTTTGGAGAAAATATGTTCGAAAAACTATCGAAGGCTTCTTCGTGAATGAGTAAAGTGGAAGGTGACAAGTCTGTAGGACGAAATGATAACCTGTTGCGCTAACAAGAGTGTGTCGAGTGGAAACATCGGATCGGCAGCACAAAGAGTGTGACGTCTCACTTCAGCTCGATTACCGAAAGCCGGCAGTTGCTCCCCACCAACTACCGTACTCAATTGCGCAGCATGACGTCGTGCCCACGAACAGCCTGGTGATGACGCGTCATCCGCATCCGACGTATCACTTTTATCCGAATCCTGCAAAACATCTCACTCCGCAGGAACATTTGTCCCGCACCCCCTCAATGCTAACATTCCAGTAAACTATCGTAGATGGGAAAAAGCTCCATCCAACGCACAAAGCATCTTATCACAGCCACGCTGCGCATTCAGATAATAACGATCCCTTTCGCGTGCGACATGGCCTACGACTGCTTCAGTGTGGAAGGCCAATTTGGATTTCGATTTTCAACAGGCGCTGCCGACGCCTCACCTCGGAAAACGCGGAAGGGCAAGCAACAGCGTGTCGCAGTCGGTGCTCATAGGTCTCCGCACCGTACGATAGCGTCGTCTATGATAGGTTTCACGGTCCGCGCATGGTTTCAGCAAATTAGATGTGGGTCATTTCCTTCCGGAATACAATCTCCCTCCTTAAATACTCATCCCTTTAAATCACTGTTCTGCTTAACGATAAACCTATCCAGAAACACGAAAAAGCACGAAAAAACGACTGAGCTTCCTTTTGGCACAACATTTGCGAACACCTATGTACAAGGTGCAAAAGGATTTTAAATGAGGAAAATGTTTTGCTCAGATACCTATAGTGAATGAGGAACCATATCAACTAGGCAACAAAAGACGAGTAAGGACATAAGACAAATTAGGCAAATAAGGCAATCAAGACACATTGGTAAAATAGAATATTGGTGCAATTAAACACTCCATGCTTTATCTGTACGTGACATATGAGTATATTCCGAAAGCTTCTGTTAACAAAAAGGGAAAAGAACTCACATCGTCGGTGTTTGTTGAAAGACTGAGCTTAGCAAGATGATGTGCGGAAATGGTAGGTGTCGAGGGTTGTATATCAACATTCACCTTGCCACTCACGATCGAACCACGAGAGCCACGTCGAGGTTGCGCGCACGCATCCGCAGCCTCGTCAAGCGCCTCTCGAACTTTGTCGCACAACAGCTCGTAGGTGGCAAAAACTGATGACTCGAAATTCTTTTTCTTTACCTCCTACAAACTAGCTTGTGTTAACCTGCGTGGAAAACGTCAAAACCTCAAAGAAACACTGTCAATCTAGTTTTGTTTTATGCGAACATCTGTACATTCAGATTTATAATATAAATAAGCGCAGATGAAAGGCCAACGATTTAAAGTGACGAGTGAGGGACCAACGGTAATCAGAAGACGACAGGAATGACAGAGATCCAATCAGTATCACTTTGTACGAGAGAACGTGTCATGGGCATCACGCCGCAAGACCAAAAACGATTATTACGAATGCGTTCAATTTACCAAAACAAATAAATCTTCAATAAGACGAGTTTGTAAGCGACGCAAAGAAGGAAAAGGCACATTACAGGCAGCTCTTACATCAATTACTCGCTCTTCGGTCCATTTGGTGTGCTGCTGCATAAACAGCATCACGGTTGGGTTAAGGCGTGGAGAGGAAAGCGCGTCAGGATGCAATCCCCTAGTCATGCTCTCTTTGATCAACTGCTGCATTTTCGCAGTCTGTTCAACGGCGAACCATCTGCAACGGTACCTCTCTCATTATCTAGCATTCAACTTCCTCAACAAGAAATTCACAACACATATCGAATGATTTTATTTAGTAAACGCATAAAGCAACAGTATTCTTAAAAATCGAGCTGAATGAAACAGGAAAGATAGGGACAAAGGCGTTTAGATGCCTACAAGCACAAATGTACCAATGCGTACAAGCAACTCCACATACATACACAGACATTATAAACTTGTGAAGGCAATCCAGTGTCAGCGAAATGATTTCAAGCATCAAAGTTTTTTAATTTCTGGATGATTTTGCAAATAGCTATTTTTGGTGGAAGTTTATGAGTGGTAACTCACTGCGAATAACTGATTTCCTGAGAAAAGCTAGCGACAGAAGTTCAATATTCAAAATAAGTAAACTGATGGAATGGAATTCGACAATGCAACACCGGACATCAGCGATTACATTACAATCGCACATTAAAAAAAAAACGATTTAAAAAGAAAGATGTGAATTTTGCTTTCTCCAACGAATTCCCCGTCAAGTCTTTCTCACAGAATTTCATTTGCAGCTCTCCTCAGGTTCGACTTAGATCGAAAACCTCTTCCCATGCAGTGTTTTTTTATCGCCGTATTATGCGTTGCCTCAAAACAACCCCAAAATCAGTCAGTGCTTCTCTTCAGAGTTATCTTGAAAGGCTAGGGTCGGCATGTTTCAACTAACCACATAATTTCGCTCCATAGAAATGATGCACTACCTGTGTTGTATGACGTTCTCGACACTATACCTTTTTCCAGGATGAAAAGTCAGCATTTTTCTTATTAAATCGGAGCACTCTGAAAAAAAGTGTACTTTGTACTTTCAAATTACCGCTGTATCAAAACGCACTTTGCAAAAGCGGCAACAAACAACGCAGACAGTCTCAATTTCGCCGTGTTCAAAGACTGAAACCGTCTTTTGCTTTTCAGCACCACCTAGCAAGTGAAGTTAGGGGTGACTTGAAGCCATCAAATTTCTTGCTGTTGAGTTCTAAGACATCGCATCTGGACGAAAAAACTTCAGCTCTATGGATGAAATCTCTATAAAAATAATCAACAATCACCATCCATCTACGCACTCTCCTACATGCCAGCAAGCTGCAAGCCAGCCACTTAATAAAAATCTCATACAGGCACCAAAAATGCAGAACACAGGAATGGCAGTCTTTGATGAAACTTGATCGTTTAACCACTTCCTAAGTGATTCAAACCAAAGTCTTTATCGCTTCTTCTAAACAGAAAATTACTCAGTATTTTCGTTTCTTCTGCTTTATGCTGAGGAGCAATGATACGTTATAGATGATTGTTGGACTCCCGTAGGTCCAACGTTTGCAAGCTAAAATTCACCAACGTCATCACATATCCGAATGGACAGAGCAATTTTTGTGTTCTTATTAGAAAAGTTTGCTTACCCACAGAAACCCAGTAGGGAATCTTTAGTTGGCCAGCAAGAACCGCACGCTTTAATCTGTCGAGAGAATGAGATGGAAATGGAAAGCCACCAGTCACCAGAATATAAAGTATCACACCCAAGCTCCACACATCCGCCTTCATGCCATCGTATTCCTTAATACAGCAACAACAAGGCATAGACATGAGCAAAATGCGCTTCAGTTCTATTAAAAAAATTGCTCCATAACAGAACTTCGATGAGAATTTCTTTACGTTCTGAAGGATTCTTTACACAATACTACAGTATTAGAGACATCACGATATTATCACTTGATGTTTGCTCCATTCGACGCTTAACATAATTTCGTGGAAGTGATTAATTCACACTGAGTCGCAACACGCATCAATGTGGCAGCATTGTTTTGCAGGTGTGGGTGTAAATGTGTCTGCTCAACCTTATCTCACATTTCACCTATCAACAAAATTTGCAAAATCCCAAAAGCGGGAAACAGAGTACATCGTGGAGGCAGAGATCTCCGAAAGAGATAGCAATGTACGAGAGAAAATGCGACAGAGAGTGCTCCGAAGACACTCTACCTTGCCTAACAGAAGTTCAGGAGCAGCATATGGCGGACTACCACACCATGTCGAAAGGAGGGACTGAGGTTGTTGGAAATTACTGAATCCAAAATCTGAAAAAGCAAAAAAATATTGAAGACATTCTTCGTGATTACAGCTATTTCATCTGAAGACAACATAACAGCAGCAAAAAAAGCTTGCTGACAAAGCTCAGCACTGCAAAAACGTGCGTGAATGATAGCATTTTAAAACTTTGCCCAAATTTTTTAAAGAAGTGCTACAGCACACGGCTTTTCTACTCCTCCCTGGAAATTTCTTTAATCTGATTATTCAGATTCTAGCTCTCTCTTTCGCTGTCTTTCTTGTACTCACAGTTAAATGGGTTCACTTGTGGGGAGCTCAACGGATTTACGTTACCACTGAACAAAAGATCAAATCAATATTTGACGCTCGACTCTAGAACTGTACTTACATGAGCAGCATCACATAAGTAAATCACGAGCCACTACAAACGTGAAAAAAACATCAGCTGAGCTAGTATGTGAAGCATTCATTAATAGGTGGCAGTCATTCACCACAGCATACGGTAGTTTTAGTAAATGCATCGCAATTTGCGTAAAAATTTCCGACTGTAAATTCAATCAGGATATTAACCGGAAATTGGCCTCTTGTTTCAAATGCCGTGTTGAATCGCGCTGCAGTTTTCTTTAAACAGTAGTCGCTTGAATTCCAATGACACCATTTGCTGAATGCTATCACAGAATAAAAGCCAGATGTGAACAGTGTGCCTGCACCGACGAAAAAAAACCGTGAGCGAAGAAAATCGCACATAACGCGCACCGATAAGCTTGACGTCATTGTGTGCGTCAAGCAGAAGATTTTCAGCTTTGAGATCGCGATGGACAATGCAATGTGAGTGGCAATATGCAACCGCAGCCGTAGTTTGATGGAAGAGACGGCGTGCTTCCGCTTCACTAACGCGCCCTTTTTCCATGAGCATCTCTGTAACAGACATTGTTCATAAGTGAGCAACCATCGGCCAACTGAGGACATTAACCCGACATCGAAACCCCAAACCACTTGTCGACCGCGAACTGAACAATAATTTGCTTCATTGAACGCCGATTGTGGCTGGTTTCAGAAGCAAACCGGCATCGGAGATAATAATACAGAATCTACAATGAGGGAACTGACTTTTGCTATAAAAAAAGATTCCTTATAATGGTACAACAATGAACGAAAACGATGCAAATGAAGTTTCACAACAAAATTATTATAACGCAATGAACAGCCCCCAACACTTCCGAAAAGACATCCATTTGCTTTAACACGATAGAACGCAAACATAGCCATTGCATAAACTTGGAAAAATAAAAAAAAATCGACAACTAAAAATTTAAAAAAACTTACCAAATACTTCACCATGACCCGCATATTCCGTTACTATATAAATATATTGGTCGGTCCTTATAACCTATAACTGACCTGACATAAAAAAGTGCAAAATAAGACTAAACAAGCTGTTTGACATTAAAAATTAGCCAATTTGCTTCATAAAATGAGCATGTCAATGTCTGCCTGAAGACTGACTTCAATTACGGCCAAGGAGTCGATTTTTTCAAGCATTTGAAGCCAAAAATATTATGTTAATCAATTCTGGTATATGCCAACGCCAGTTTACCCTCTAGAATTTCGGAGCCGCCTTCAACATCCGCCATAAACTAATAAAAGTTCAGACTCTGTTGCTGGCCACTAAACATTTCACCCAAACAACTTACATAAGCAAAATTCACCAACTACAGTTTTTGCCCAATTTTTCCCATTCAGTGACGAATAAGCAATCCAGAAAGGTATGTGCGTGGGGCAGGAGCAGAGCGGCACTTTAACTGGGACAAATGAATGTGGTTTTAAACAACTGAAGCAAGAAAGAAGTAAGCTATACTCACTTCATATAATTTAATTATGTGAGGATGGGTGAGCGCTTTCAGAATTCGAATCTCCCTGTCAATTTTGAGCACACTCTCTCCATCAAGGCGACTTTTGTTTACAATTTTCACCGCTACCTGGAATATATGATGAAGCTTACACAGGTAAAAGATGGCTTTAATAAAGTCTTCTCATTAACTTGCAGAAATGTTGTAAAAGAAATGTTTCCTTGAACGACTTAATCATTCGTTCATCCATTAAGCAAAAACGCGATAAACCTTGATGACACTAGGAAAACCAAGCGCAAAGTACTTCACGATAAAGTTATCTGTAAGCTTTGCATTCAACCCACCCTTTTTCTCTCCACTCCACATCAGTTCCCCGTCCATCGCCTACCAATTCTTCATTCAATTCACGTTAAGGACTCCACTGAAACTTGTAAAACACGAGGTTATATAATGCAATGGAAGGGAAAATGTTTTCGACTTCGCCGTCTTATAAGTTCGTCACTACGTCAAAATTCAGCAGATTTCCAGCTATGAAAATGTTGACCTCTCGTACACTTTCCAGATCGGAATCCAACTTTGAGGCGAGCGTTTTGAGAGATACGCATTTTCTGTGGTGTGTGCATGGTGGTTTTCGTTTCAACATACTGATCAAATGCGCCCTAAGCCTCACGATTTGTGTGCCTCTAGACGCTGTTTTTTTTTAAATCAGGTAACGGAAAAAGTAAAAAGGAGTTTAAAAAACCACACTCTTGTTCCCACGAAAACAATATAGTAATTCCAAACACTGATGCATAGAACTGCAATTTTTAAGATATATGCCTGCTTGAACAAATAAATTCATCACCGAACATTCTGGAAAGTTTCAAGTCCGGTAGATATATTCGACGGAAAACAACACGTGTCAGCTCATTCAAAAATTTACGAACCATAGCTAGTAATTCTTACCAGCTATCCAATCTCAATGGAGTCTTCGAAAAGTTCATTTGGAGATGGCTTTCATCCTATCAGCTGCTCAATAGTCACTTGCAACAAAATCAGTTTGGCTTTGCGCCCCTTCATCGAACACTATCAACATGTGAGCGAGTGCATAAACGAACTTCAAGACGGAAATGCCACTGAGTGTGTACTTATCGACTTCGTGGAAGCATTCGATCCCATCTCAATCAATGTTCTCATAGCTAAAGTTTGCTCTCATGATATTTGCATGAAACTACTGCGATAAAGTGAAGCTTTTTAACAAAAAGAACATTCAGTAAAAGTAGACAGCTACATCAACAGAACTTTTTGCAGTTCTGCTCCCCAAAGAGAACTTGGCACACTTCCACTTTCCTCCCTTACAAATGACTCGCCTAAAAATCTATCACACAACATCTACTCTGATAGCGTCACACTGTATATTAGTCACTGTAAGGGTAACAAACAACGTTCTGTACTTCAAACACATCAAATTCTACATTCGATTGCTTTGCAAAGTGATGCATTCCCATATTTGCCGCGAAATGCTCTCCTCAACATATTTCCCCTAGCCAGCAATTGTCAATAAGCATTACTAGAGATCTAAACGACGAATTCCTTAAGAAGTCACAAACAATCATTGAACACAAGTGTAAAATTTAGCAGCACATAAACAAAAATGCGACTTGATTTTCGAATTTCGAATCCCGAACCCCTCTCGTGCCATTCAGGCCGGAGAAATTTGAAATACAGACTCCAGTGTACACCAGTCCCATTGTGGAGAGTGCAACGGAACACTAGCAGCATTATGCGATATCGGAATGCGACCGAGTACAAATAATGCAACGGTTCTGCAGAAGCATGTTATCTGGGAATTCAAATCCGACAACCTCTACGGAATCCATCTTTACTCATCGCAGCTTTTCGGAATGAAGCTTTGATCACTGCATGACTGACGTTTATAAATCTACTTAAGTACATTCATCCAATCTTACTTCGTTTTCTCAACGCAAACGTGGGCACCTTTACAAATTGCGGAAATGGGGAAAAGGCACAACGCCCAGGAAGCAATCGTTTTCAAAACTGATTTCTCAAATCTATTGTTTCTGAAACCAACATATTTCCATTTCCAAGAACGCCCAATGAACTCCCACACAATCGCATATAAAGCGAAATCTGTTTAAGAATACGAGCGAAAATATTAATGCATGCTTTCAGTAATGAGGATTTCCTTATTCTACTATCATTTCATTTTTTACAATTCCAACATAACGTTTTTGCAACGTTTTATTCAGGTGTTTCTGCAAGACATGTGCAACCATCGAATTCTCCGTTCATTTTTCCTGCACTTCATAGCATTCTCATTCGGACTTTTCTACCTGCGTTCTCATTTATTCGATTAACGTTTCCATGTATAATTGTGGAAGAAGGGTGGGTTCTTTGCAACGTCCTAAATATTTTATTAAGGAACTCACTCATACTCAGATGCGCGTTCTAGAACTCCTGCAAAATAACAGTACCATTGATCGCAGTGAACAAATGAAAAAAGCGACATAATAGCAAAAACCTTTGTGTTTGCTATTGAGTGCTTTGCGAGACGTACCACCGCAAAATTGCCTTTGCCAATTGTTTTTCCGATCTTATACTCTCCAACACGCTGCAATGCTCTCATTTTAATAAATGGACCTTATCCCTTTATCATCAAAGAGATTGGAAAGCGAAGAAAGAAAACTTATCAGGACAAACCATTCAGGAAAAAATACATCAATCCAAATTTGATAAAATACCCAGGCAGAGTAGTAAGACCACATGTGGGGCAAAATTTAATCAAATAATCAGTTTTGCATTCAAATTTCTTATTTTTTTCATCGGTAATCCTTTTTGAGAAGAAATGGAACAAGAAGGATATAACAATTACGACAGTCAACCCACTTACCGTTTAAAGCGAAACAGCTGTACAAAATGCTCGACGAGATGCCGTTAACTTGCGCATTATACAATAAGTCTCAATGCATTTATAAAAAATGCCAATAAGAAAGTTTCAAAACATGTGAGATATTATTCAAGTAGTGAATGTTGCCTACAGCGACGAACACTAACCACCTTCGGAACGGCTCAGATATCAACGACTACCTGGCAATTTTTGATTCAAAAACATCCAAACGCAAATGTACATCGTTAATTTATTCACCTTTTGCATGAATGCCCAACAGTTTAAATTAATGGAAGCACCAGGTGGAGAAAAGCAGCAGCACCTCCAAACAAAAAAACACAGCGAAACTTCACTTCTGAGCATTAATCATTTGGATGCATTCAGTACGAACCTAGAATTCAATTTCCTTAATGAAAGTGAAACTGATCTGTTCGATTCCACCATGTGAAATCGCAGATAAATATAAAACGAAACAAATTTGGATACTTTCTGACGTATTATTGAAGCACTTTTGGAAAAACGCATGCCACGTATCGGAGCTATTCCAACGAAGACTGTTGGCTATTCACGCAAAATATTTTTGCGCTGTATCAATCAAAATTTCAACTACTTCAAGGTGATATTTCTATTGCCCCGTCCAACTTCACTGAAGGAAGTAAAGTTTACACTGCTAAATTAGGGTGAGAGCGAATAAGTGCGTCGAAAGATGTCCCAGTCTGGCCTTGTAATTGGAGATCACAGGCCTCTGCCATCTGACCAAAAACAAACTTGCAACGACAGAGAGCCAACCCCACAATGTGGCACATTTGAACGCGTCTGACCACGGCTATAAGCGGAAGAGAACGTGAGCGTTTCAATTTACAGCCATCAAACAAAGGAAAAGGACGTCTACTCACTTTTCCTTTTAACACTGATGTACTCAAGATTCCAGGAACGGCGAAAAAGGTGGGGGGGGGGGGGGGGGG
>JAARMF010000248.1:73314-114674 GCA_022844705.1 Toxascaris leonina
GGGGGGGGGGCACAGGAGGGGGGATAGGGAGCAATGTGAGTAAAAGAGGTGTGTCAGAAAAGAAGTTGTACTTCGCTGATAGGCCAAATGACTTCAGGTTTCGAAATTTCTTTGCTGATAGGCGAAAAAGAAAATGCAGCACCCGAACCTTGCTCCTTGCATAATTACACCGGTGAATTTAACTCCTACTCGCATACGCCCTTCAACTAGGCTTAATGATGTGCTCAACGGGGCAAGACCAATCGTCTAGAAACATTCCCCATAACATACAAGCTGCGGAAGAACACCTGTTTCTGCCTTTTACGGTTCAACGAACAAACCCACAATGCAGCGCTCTGCCACTCCAGTGTTACCAAGACGTGCATTACTGCGGACAGTTCGCCCAAGTGCGCAAGGTACTCAACCCCGTAGTAGCACATGAAGGGGGAGTGGAGTGTGAGAGTGCGGAGGATGGGGAGGACACCGTGGGGAGGAAAACTAAGGCGGCATCGTTACCAAACTATCTGACAACATCAAGAACTTTTTTAACTGGAACAACGTCTACATGCAGATAAACTAGAACAGCAAAGAGGATGCGTTTTGAATCGCACTTTAGATGAATTAGCCAGAACATTTGCAGAATCGCAAGCGCCCTAGCCTTCCTTTACTGAAAATAAAATAAAAAGTATCTAAAGGGTCTGGCAAGTGCTAAGTCCCACGACTGCAACTGCAATCAAGGAACTCAACAAATAACCACTAATGCAATATAACTAAGCTAGTAGACAGTTTACTTCATTCGACCTTCAAAATACGGGTTCAGGTAGCAGAATAAACACGGCGAATGCGGTACCAACTTACTTCTATGACACGACGCCTACCGGGCTGATCGCTCCTCTGGTACGTCACCTGCATCTCAGGTGGTGCTGCTCATGCAGCGAGTCACGGCAGCATCGAACATCTATACAGCCTCGAAAAGCGCGCCCGCTTCACGCCGCACGCACGCACGCAACTCACATACGCGCCAGCAGACACAACCATTTCAACACGGCGCTAGCTCCGCGCGACTTGATGACGTCTTCTTGACATCATTTCACCCGCCGCAATTGAAAATCTGCGCTTTGTTGCCGTAGAGCTTCTCGTTCACTTGTGTTCCACAGGCAAATGATTTTGCTTCCGGCTGGGAAAGGTGCACTTTACAACGGCTTTCACCCCAAAACAACATCGTGTAAGCACCCACCCCGAGAGAGTGTTTGGAACACCGAAACCACCCAATCCCCGCCGCCTACAGCTGTCTGAAATTGGCCGATTTGCGATCCATGCTCAGCCCAGTGTGGTCACTCCTTCGGGTCCCGACTGCCCATCTTCATACTCACCGCCACTTGTAAACTTTCATGCTTAGAACACCTTCGGTCGCTCCTTTACCAGAACTTTTAGGTGCAACACGCTCTTTTACCAAGGTTGATAGTTCACATTTATTTATATCACAGTCCGGCACAACTTTGAATGCAGCCGTGCAGATCGCGGATCAACACATGCGATCCGGGAAACAGGAGAATCGTCAGCAAGCTGGTATCACGTCGGCAGCAGAACTCCTGAAAGTACATGCTGAATGTTGGGGTGTTGAGATAGAAGGCCATAGTTTAACAACGAAAAGACACTCCGAGTCCGATCCAATTCAGCGAAGAGATAGAACTGTCGTGCGCAGTTTGGAATGTCTCGGTTGGTCAAACATCGCACCACCAAACATACTTTTATGCACAACATTATTCGCGGCAAACACACGAGCGTCAATGAGAAAATAATAAAATATTGCACAGATTTGCAAAATGAACAAAGTGCACATTAATATGAACGACACACTACAACAGAACGAAACAATTCCATAAAAATTCACAGAAAATATTTGCACTTTTCATCGACGTTTTGAGCCCGTGAGTTTCACTCGCCTTTGAACATCACCCAGACTCGTGGGCTCTCGATATAGCCTGAAAATATGCAACAATATATGGGTAAGACACTGCAACACATCGAAGAAAAGATGCGCACCTCAGTTCTTAGCAAAGGTGCACAACAAAAATGATAAGTAAATAAGCACGAGCATTTGCAACTTTTCCAAAAATTTCTCACAACGCACGCTGTACACTACCACAAGTGAACCTTAATGAAAATGATACTTCCGCTGTAGAGAAGGCAATGATCATAAATAAAAAGAAAGCGACGTTTACGACCAGTATGTTAACACAACTGGCAATGCCCAAACTCATGCTCATCATCAAACACCTATTCTCGATCATGTTAACTCACCGCTAGCCGTTTTTGTGGATGACTGTTTATTAGATAGGAACATCGCATATGACGCAGTCCATAAACCTCGCATCGCAAAATGCTCTCATATTTAAAGCTTTCAATCAAGATACTGAACTCCTCAACTTTTGTCATTAAATTCTTTGAACTCCCCTCGCCATCATCCTACTTGTAAAACACTGCGATGGTCAGGAACTGACCTGTGATATTCACAGCGTTAATCCTTTACCTGGCCTTAAATGCTCTCTTAAAAAGCTGTTTGGACGAATCCGCTCTACGAGGTTTTTTCGTTTTATGACGCTGATTATGAAGGAACTATTTGAGGAATTACCAAATAAGTTTCTAGTCCATTCAAAGTAACGAAATGCCATCGTCACAATAGAGAAAGGGGGAAGGGGATGAAAAAAACGACAGTAAAAAAAGGAATCCAAAACAATACGACTGCTGCGGATCGTAAGTGGAGAGAAGGCAATGATCATAAATAAAAAGAAAGCGACGTTTACGACCAGTATGTTAACACAACTGGTTGAATGCATATATATTTTATATCTTAGTCCTTCCTCCACCCAACATATCAATTCCTCTCTCCTTTCCCCCCACTCCCCCCTCCCCCCCCCCCATGATGTCACTTTTTGAGAACTGCCAACGTTGTGAAAAGCAGATGCTTCTCATGCAACCCTGTTTTACTCAGTACAGTAATTTCGAACCTAATAACTGTAAAGCACAAAAAGATTTGCAAAGCTAAGATGGACGCATTGGAGAAATACCAACCGGAATTTGACTCAGAAGTGAGATATCCGCCGTGCTCACTTAGTGTATGGTTCTTCATTTCGGACCACTCGGAAAGCCGGTCCTGGCAGATGGCGCAGATGTAACCATGCTCCTCTTTACTATGGCACTCCATCTGTACGAAGCGATTGCATTTGAAGTCGCATACCTTGCACTCGAATTTTATTATTCCCGTATGTATTCTTTCATGCGTCATCACCTGCAGCACTGCTCTACCGATATAAACAGTCCTTCAGCTATCGCTTCGAAAGGTTTCCTTTTTAAAGCATCTTGAATGTCGAATAACAATCCCCCTTCCACTCAATGCTCCGTCCCCTCCAGCTTCCAAATCAACAAGAAGACTTTTTAATTCCATGCGTGGATACATATTCGTTTTCGAACCAATCGAATGTTCAAAATTCATTGGTATCCGCTACCGGAAATGATCAAAGTGAATACAAAGCATTTAAAAAGTCTGCTCACCGGTCCAGGAAGAGGTCTAAAAGCTTGTTGTTATTTCAATAAACAAGTTTTAACGTATTCCGTAATTGGATTAAACTCTCTCGCGAAGTTAGACAAGGTGGGGCAGCATCTGGACCTCGGTCACCTTCATTCAAAGTCGTCACTTGGAACTCACTGTTTAATTTTTTGATCATCTTTCAGTGATTCAGTAAGCGCGTTTTAAATTGAGGCCTGGACAGCAGCCTCCAAACTTTAATTGCAGATTTAAGAAGGAACTTACCGCCACTTCGCTAATGAAAATCTCATCGCAGAAATGACATTGAAACGTTTTCGTAAAGACGTGCGACATTTTCTTATGCTTGCGCAATTTTCTTGGTGTCAGAAACTTGAGAGCGCATAAGTTGCATTTGAATCCCGAGTTGGCTCCACGATGAAATTTCTTCCGATGATTGCTTAATCGAAGCTCTGTGCACAAATTGCGGATTGGAGAGCATTGAAAGCAAATATGAGCCTAAAACATTAAGGATCTCGAAATGTTATACTATTAATCATCAAATCTGTCCTCCATCGACGTTCCGAAGTTGCTGAGCTGATTCAAAAATAGAAACACATCGGCTACTGATTTGGACATAGCCGCAAACAGTTGTCTTTGTACGTATCCTTCGACCAAAATCCATACTCTGCGCCTGTCACCGTATCGAATGTATGCAGAATCGACATCATCAGTTTAAATGACATTTGAGAACTTTTCCATTTCTTCCATAACACTAAAGAGGCACATACAATCGCATCGAAATATTTACTGATGAAAATTTAAAAAAAAAAAAAAAAACCCAATACGTTCACTCTCCCAGATATCCGCTCCATCTCACAACGGATTACTTTCAGAGGGAACTTTTTACTCACTTCTTTCGGACGCATCCCTCACTGTAAATTTTAGCCATCACATTCAACGGGCACAAAGTTGCCTGCCATCCAATACAAAAAGAAAAAAAACTTGTCAATGCAATGACCAGTTTAAGGCGAAGCATACTTACCACCAAGCAAACATTTTCTCCTCCCATAATCAACATTAATCTTCGCATATTTGTTTTCTGTGCGCGCGCAACAGTCGACACAATCGTTGATTTCCATAATTTTCCTCCCGACACGGTGGAAAGCTGATTGATAGCGCATTCCTTTGTTACAAATAGTAAATACGAATTAAAAATTAAAAAAGCAAGACGGAACACTAACCAGCTCACAAACGTGCGTGTTGAGTTCGACTTTATTCCTGAGGCATTTAAAACACTTCACACATTGTATAAATTCCACATAGTCGGGATGCTTCTTCACAAAATGCTTCTTCAACGAAAACTCGTTACGGAATCGTTTGTCGCAAAACGGACACTGCGGAGAGATCTTCTTTCGATATGGTCGTCGAAGTGATTTCAATCCACCAAATGTATCGAAACGAGGCGCTACACCACCGTTTAACTCCCCCGGTAAAGGTATCCTATAATAGTAACTCGTGCTTGGACCAGAAGTTCAGTCCACCGCCAATCTGTCTAATACGTCACATTGACGGCCAGCCAGCAAGCGGTAAGCAAGTTTGCAACGACTGTGAAAAGAGAGGGGAGAAAAGATAGGGTGGGGGGTCTACAATCGAATAAATACGACAAGTTAAGGCGATGTTCACACGTCGCACACTTATCCCATTTGTCGCGATGCATTTTGGCGTCTTTCTCACGTTATGTGCAACCGAATCATATTCTACAGACACATGTTCTCACAGTTCATTGCCCGACACTAATGCCCTCGTTAAAATTTTGAAATCTGTCATGCATCTCATAGATTACTACAACCAACGAGTACCATTAATGAAACCAAAATGCCCAGCTAACATAATTTTTTGTTATGGCATTCACAAACAAAGAAGTTTCTGAGAATGCAATAAAAACAATGTGCTTTTGGTCAAAGGGTATACGATTTCGATGAAACAACATGGATTTTCACCAGGTTTGCTCACCTAGCGAGTAGCGAGGGTATTGTTACTTTGGGTTAGATGGAATCGAAAGAATCTGGAGATCTCAAAACTGAACAACAAATTAGCATTTTAACTTTAATAAAAGTTGGAGAATAAATATCTTGAAAAACCTTGCTGCAGCATTTGTACTGACTTTTCACCTGCTCGGATAACGCTAATATTCCACAGGTGCGACAACCAAACAATAACGGCATCATGAAAGGATATCAAAAAGACCGCGAAACGACTCACGCATCAACTTCAACGGTGAATTTGTCGGCGTTAATATCGTCAGCCGGTGGAATGAAACCGCCAGTCTGCAGCTCTTCAATTCGATTCGCCTCCAATTCCTCTTGTCTTTGTTGTTCCATCTCGGCTTCTTGCTCGTGCAAATAATCCTAGAGTATTCACTGAAGCCATAATAAATCAAAAGCCAATAGTGGTTCCGCTATTTGGTACTAAAAACTGAGGTTCCTCACATGTAGCAATACCTCTTACGGGTCTTTAATGACTCAAAATGACAAAAGACAATAGGTCAAGCATTCTGAAACTCATGAGTTGACTTTTGATAACTGGAAGTGATCCTACAAATAACTTTTACGAAGAAACATTAACATTGAAACATTTCGCTGAAACATTTCGCTAACATTGAAATCATTAACATTGAAACATTTCGCTTTCGATCAGTCACTTGTTTCATAAAGCAAACGCACATCGCTTCAAAATGGACATTGCAACCGTGAAAAAGAGAAGCTTGTTTGTGGCGAAAATAATAGCGAGCACTTTTTTACTTTCAAATAAGGTGCGCCCAAATTCTTCAGTACTTATTATCAGTACAATATGCCTAACCGTGAACGAAGTGGATCTGAAACGACATAACGTTATGTCGAGTGTGCGGACAGGAATTGAATGAAACGATGATACTGTGATGAATGAGATTTGAGAACTTAAAGCTACTATGGAATTGTCCACTGTCACTGTGCAATTTCCACACACCATACACGCTTATCACTGCTATTTACATCAGAAACTTGGAATGCTGCTGTTGTGCCTCCTACTTCAACTGACCTGGATATGCAATAAAATATATCCTCAACCTTTTACTGTATCGACTTTGAAGGGTTAAGCCAAACCAACGTGATATTTCGATGCTAAAACGTTTCAACGTTAACGCTTTCGGAGAGCAGTGAATTCAGCATGTTAATGGCAGATGCTTCCCTCTTGATGTCTGCTACCATTCTCGCTAAAGAGCTTTATAACCATCTCTCCTTTCTTGAAATAGAAGAAAAAACAAACTTAATGAATAAATAGCCAGCTCTACGTTTACTACAAAACGAATAATGCAATACTAAGAAAAGACAGCCAATCACTTCATAGTCGCCTAAATGGCGATCACGTAGATGCCTTTCATAGAGGTTCTTCTCGATGAAGCGATTTTTACATCGTTTACAGCGATACATTTTCGACCGTATCAGGCGTCGCACCTCCCGAAGTGTTTCCTGTTGTTGGACCGAATTCAATGCCATTAGCTCATCCATCGCTGAATATGAAAGTCTTTAACGAATATTCTACCAATAAAGTGAAAGGACTGTGTTGGTTGGTATGAAAGAATCGACCTCTACTGCTTCAAAATGATCGAATTCGAAAGATTTCTAAGAAATATCTTTAAACTTCGGTTCCGCATCAAGCAATTCGTGAGCGAATAGCCACATGCGACAGAAACAACTCCCCGTTGAATATGATTGGCAATCAAGTCACAATGCGTAAAATTAACTGTTGGGTGGACCGTAATCCACGATAACGATAAACGATGCTCGAATTCATCCCAACAAACTTCCTCATCCCTTATTCGCTCCAGAGCAAACTGCTTCGCATACGAAACTAGCTGGCCATAAACGACTTTTTCGAGATCTTGCAGTACAAAGAGTCCAAGAGTTTTCAGACTAAATATTCCATCGAAAAACAGCACTTGTCAACTTTCAATCACTAACTGCATACAGCCAAGGTTATCAACTTTCTAAACCACTAACCGCTGGCAAGAACATGGGCTGCAATTACCAAGGGTGTTGTGCTGGCAGCGTTCACAACACCACCGAGCACAATACGCTTTTTGGGTTGTGCGTTTCGAAGGCTTTCCAACAGAAGACCGACGCCTCCAAGGCTGACCGCTTCGCGACGACGAAGCCTTCGCATAGTTTTGCTCCTGTCGCTCGCTGCACTGACCTCTTTACCAACATGATTACAACTCTCTGTAGGTTGGACAACACTTGGCAACCGATGAGCTGAATGCGGAGTGCAAACCGATGGAATATATATGGGACCATCCAAGATGTTACCTAAACCGTAATTTTTCAGCCAGTCGATTCTATCTATGTACCCTCTATTTAACAACTACGAAACAACTGATCATGAAATGTTGAAAAATAACGAGCATTTAGTCGACTTGAATTACGCACCGCTTAGTGTACCTCTGATGTTTTTATCTCATTGAAAGCAAACACGCTACTTATTTGTAATAATAAAGCTTTATATCATGCAACATGAGCATGAATAAAGACATCACATATGTATCTCGAAATTGAATCGTAAGATCAAAAATACTCAAGTGCAAAATTAAAAATTTCACACTTCCCACTCCAAAAGTTCCATTTTCTAAAAAGAACACACTTCAACTTGGTAGAAAAGAAACCGCAATCGACTGCACTGCAAAAGAACAGTCGAAGCGCTCGTCAAAACTGAATTACTATATTTAACCTAAATGCGGATGAAATGTATCGGACGTCGTTTTCTTTGGCACATTCTTCTGCACACCAATACCGCAATGGTCCTCTAGGCAACGGTGAAATTCGAGCAGCAGCGTTCGGAGCCGGAACGCGACCGGTGAGTTCAAACTTTAAGAACGGGAAAGGGAGGATGGGAACGATAGAGATTCCAAACAAGGCAATTTCGATGAACCCAGGCGAAGGAAACTTTTCAGATCTTGCCGTAGAGCACTCCAGAACTTTTAAACATAAAAGAATCAGTTCATTTCGAACTTTAACCATAGGGAAATGAGTACTACTTTAAAAGGAATTGAACGTCAGTAAAAATGGGACATAAAATTTAAACCTTCAGGCTCATACTCTTCACCGTTGCACTCACTGCTGTGATCTTCTTTAAGAGTATCGTCATTCACTGGTGTCGTAATACCACTCGAGCACGGCCGCTCTTCACCCTCGACGATTACGAAGCTTTCCGTCATCTGAGCTATCAATCAATCCGGGTACTTTCACTCAACTTTGCAAGACATTACGATCGCATCCGTTATGCAGAACAGGGCAACATTTGGATGTGTCACTAACTATGACCTCATGCAAACTCAAAAAGCATAAGGCAGATCGATTTAGGACTCCTAAACAATGCATGATAACTGTATGCAAAAATCATACAACAAACTGCACTCGTTCTATTCACACCGTAAAACTGCTTTGCCAATCAGCTATACGCCCCTTACAGCTGTGGCAGCAAACACAGCATAACAGCTAAATTAACGCCGGGCAATTTATGAGAAGCGGACCACGAAGGAAAAGGATGGGAAAAGAAGAGATAGCTGGAAGAGAGGAAAAAAAGTACTTTGACAAGACAAACACTGACATAGACATGAGCAACTAGCAGCAGCTCAGGCCACCTCACCTGTGTGACCTGCATCAGCAGTTGCCAATCTCAATAAAAATGGATGGCGCACTAATCCGCAAAACCCGGAATAGACGTAAACCAACTATCCAATCGCCACCCAAATCAACGGGTACATGAAATCCGTCCACCATCTGACGCAGCGCAATTAGCAATCGATAAGCCGGCACACCATAGTTTCGAGAATGGATCGAGACACTACACTATGAAATTTTTCCGAGGAAATTTTGATGGCGCGCCATAAAAACTATCGCGAGCCACAGAATCATTTCGAGACCCTCGCATCAATCTGCAGATAACTTACAATGTAATTCGCAGGAACGTGATACAAAGCAGCCTTCAGGTAATCTTAGGCAATGTGGACAGGAAGTAGACAAGAAACATTTTGGATAAATCTGTGTGAATTGTAAGATGAAACACTGGACATGTTGTCGAGATAGTCACATCGTACTGCATCGGCGAATCCTCTCAACAACACTTGTCACACCACATGAACTGCGCTACGAAATTTTAGGAGGCGATCTCTCCATCGATGAACAGCCGCATTTCAATCAACCATGAGGTAATCGGAGAGAAGGTTATGGTACCTTCGAGTCGTATTCGACAGTCTTATAATCAAACGTCTGAGATATTTGCTTTTTTGTTGTGACTGAATAGAATCGATATAAATCAATATAAATTTCACTCACACGTCCGTTAAAAGGCTCGATATTAAAATGTCATATTTCAGAATTTTTTAGTGCACATCACCTTTTTATAAATTCAGTTTTCATCTCAATCTTGGGCATATCATTAACAGGTGGAAAGGTAAGCGAACATGAAGAATAATGTTTTCAACTCGTTAGCACGCACATGTACGTGTAACATGGTACGTTAAGAAATTGCGCAAGTAAAAAGTCATCCATTTGCAAATTATACCTGGGTGGTATTACATTATTATCGCATACCAGATTATTGCTCACTTGCTATCGCTGGGTTATCTTTCCCGTCAATATGAATTTCATCTCCTTGATACCGCCAGATTTTACCTCATGGCACTATGGCACTACTAAGTATTTCTGCTCTTCCATGATCCTTCGGTTCAGTTTGGCTTTTTTTTCATTATCTCATGCTGTTACTATACACCTGTCTCGCATTCTTTCTAAGATAAAGAATTCGTCATCAAAAAATGTGATGCGCCTAGGTGTGCAGAAATGGTGGTGTCTGATAGCTCCATATTGACCACTGATTAGCTGCTTCATCTTATTCTTAGCTAGCTGCCGTGTTGGCGTTTCGAAATAACTTCAAATCGTATATGCGAGTTTTGAGAGGTTTTTATCAGCTGTCGACCTAAAACAAACGAGCTTAGGAAGTTTACTAACACATATTTTTCGCACTGGTGCCAACTCGACCAACCGGTTGCGTCAGTGCTAAAAACAATGCAGTAACGCCAACCTGCACGATTCTTAAGCGATTGACCGATTCGCCCCATCAAAACTTCATCCTGACTGAAAGCGATTGTTTATGATGTGAATTTCTCATAGCATATTTCACCATCCATTGCTTTTGAAGAATATGATCAGTAGGGAAATACCTTTTGTGGTACCTATAATACAAAAAACACCTGCACCTTCCACACACCGTTTAGTATAACACAGACATTACGCATTTAATGCACTGTACAGTAACGTATGGTATATAAAGACAAAGAGAACACATTAATGCGCTCTTATAGAAAAAGCAAGAAGCAACATCCTTTTCGCTCAAAACCAAAGCAACTGGATGTGCAAGTAGTAATCAGCTACTCACCGTAATTATCCGAAGCAAGCAGCTGAACCTGTTCGGTATTTTCATGTTCTTTCGATACTTACGAAATCGGCCGGATTTGTGCATTTGACTGTAAACAACATTCGCTTGCATGCCTCTTCTATCCCCGTTCTACTACAGTACTGCCTCCTTTGTTTCAGACTGTCTTTTGCGTTCTTTTTTGTTGAACATTTCCCTAACTTCATAAGTCTTGTAGAACCAGCAAAGTCGCCTCTTTTGAAACCAGCAGTTGAAGCCCCAGGATTCGCTTGGCCAAATACGAGCAGACACATGGTATCATCTCACTTTTCTTCCTTTCGTATAAACTACTGGTTTTGCTAATTTCTCAATGAATTTTGCTATTAAATACGATTTCCATCGCTCAGTGTTGTCCAGTAAAGTGTTGCTGAAGCTGTGGCGTCATGAGATTTATCTTTATTTTATATATTGATATTTTCGATCTACGTTTCGTTTATTAAGGGCTTTGTCATGCTGCTGCATTTTGTGAGATTATCACATTTATATGAAAAAGTGAAAGGCGAAGAACAATTGACAAAAATCGACGAAAAATGAAGGGAGAGACGAAATACCAAAAAGAAAATTTCGATTTCCAATAAAGTGAGCCCGTTTTTGTCTATCGAGGACGATGAATTAGCAGAGTGCCTCTGAATTTAAAACAAGCAAGACGGTTTCTTGTTCCGCAGAGCTTCCGCTTTCGGCAGACCGACATGTTTCTGTTTCAATTCATAGAACGACAGCAGAAAACCGCAGCAGCACTATGTGAAGAGAGGAATAGAGCTCTTACTCCAAATTCATTCCAACAACCAGATTCATTTCGCATTGGTAATGCTCCATTAAAAAGGAGTGATTCTGCATACGAATCAATCCGATTTTCGATGTTTTACGGCTCGGATTTTTTAAAATATTATTCAGTACCATGGATGCCTCATTGGAAGCACTCGAGACCTTACTTTTGTGTGTCTGATGCTCATATTTTCATTTTTTTTTCTCATTGACTTCTAATCTTCACAGATATATATTGGAACAAAAGGCGTTGATATTAAAGCGTGGCATGTCCTCGGAATGAGGCTTCCATCCGAAACCGAGTTTATTTGCTTGACAAAGTCAGAGTAGGGACCTTTATTCGTAGGGAGGGCCTGCAGTGAAGCAAATATGGTATTTGCTTTGCAGTGCTAGACTAAGAGTGAGCAGCTGACTAGTTTCAGATATTAAAGAACTAATGGATCACTGAACTGATGCAACGAAGTTTTGAGAGAACTGTGACAAGAAAACACCTAGTAATGCACCTTATTGTAGGTAAAAATTTTACAGTAACTCAAACCACGCCAGCATGTCGCATCTTTCGTCATTTCTTACTGTTTTTTGACAACGAGATATTGACAATTCGAATTTTTTCAGCAGCAATGCCAAGTGGTTGCAACTTTCTCTGGACACTTGATGGAGCTTGAGGAGAATTACTGCCGGAAACTATGCAACGATAAGAGCGCAAGTACGCTGAAATCGGTTAAAAGCTCCGATCTGAATAGTTGTTGCTGTTTTTTGCAATACGGTGTTAAAGCCTCTTTCATCAGTCACTTGATGATGCTTTTTTTCCAAACGGTTGCCAATTTTTTCATCAGATTCTGTGCTGATTAAATACCTCCTACAACTCCAACAAGCGCATTACAATTTAGTGTAGTCGGTATGACCACCCGAGCTTTACAATAAATGCCTTTATTGGCGATTCACCCAAAATTGCCGATACAACAACTGGACCGTAGTATTATAGCACCATCAATGAAATGCAAATCTCTTAGAATACCGATGATTACGCTCCATGCGCAGTGCGGCGCTGTCTTTCGCTTCTTTGCATTTCTCTCGTAAAGCAGTGTTGAACCTGCTGGCTGTTTTATTCAGGAAGTACTGTCAATGCAGTAGAAGGCAGACAATGTGAGGTGTGAGTACACGAGAGCGGTCGGTAATGGAGAGATGGGAGTGTTGTGTTTGAAGAGGTGGCTATAACGAAAGGTTCCAAGGCAAGTTGATTGGTTTATTCGGAAGCACATCGTCACAGTACGGTACGAGAGGGCAATTTTTTCCTCATTGAACTTTGCGATCTTTTGGCGACACAAAGGTTTGCTATTGTAGTTTTGCTGACGCCAGCGAACTGTAGATTATACAACATTCGGCAACAGGTACAGTTCACGTATACTGGTGGAAGCCTGTCGTTTCAGTAGGGCTGTTTTGGACCACCAACATACGGATAGTATCCGGCAGCGTTTTTTCCAGCTGGCAATCCAGCTACGCTCACCTGAAAGTCAACTACTTCCACTTCATGCTAATATACGCCTCATGATTCTATGATGTCTGAAATGAGCATTTAGCAAGTCAGTAAACTATTTGCCTTTATCGTTCAACAGTTTATCGCATCAAGCATGTCGATTCTGGCTTGCTATAATCTTGCCTATAAAAAGCATAAAAATTCTTATAGATGAAGCGACACAGACGGATTTATCCGAACCTGGCCGAATGAGCTCGGCCGTTTATACGAGGACTGCTCCAGCATCAAATTTTGATTTGAAGAATCTATACGAATGTGCCTTAAAAAGTGTTTGAAAATGTGATTCTGAAGGAGTATTAAGATTCTGTATTAAAGTGAGATGCGCCTTTCATTTTGTGTTTCACTGGAAACAAACAGGCTCATCTATTACACAAAGAAAAATCGTTCAAACAATTGCATAAATATATCAAAATGGTGCATGAAGGAATCGCTTTGCAAATATTCTCGAAAATTCCTTGCTAAAATATTTTGGAACCATTTCAGGGTATTTGTATTGGGCATTAAAAAAGGCTTTTATGGCTTTTCACGGAACTTGAACGCAATATTATAGCATCAAGAATAGGGACGAAGCAAAATGTCATTTAAAAAGGACAGCTTCAATGACGATATCGGAGAGAGAATAAATAACAAAAATAAATAAATAAATAATACTTGCGAAGCGGTTGAACTAAGACCCTGAGAAGAGCCAAGTAGCAGTTTCTTTTGACGTTTGTCCTTGGCGCGATTGATAAGCCAACAGAAAAGTGAGACCGCAACTACGACTATAACGAGAATACAAAAAATGATTATGAGTGCCAATGCCCACCGATATTTTTCTTCCCTGAAAATGAGTTTGCGCTCATTGCCTTATCAGGTGGATTTCTGATCATGAACTTAAAATGTCGCATCCTATCATCGACTAAAGCTCTAGAAGCTCAATTCCTCACCAGTTTCGTAAGGACTCACGGTGGCCACAAAACAGGTGAGGTCGAAGGGCAGCCTCACATACTATCCTACTACGGCATACTACTGTACACCACCGTAGCTCCGTTCTTGTGTAGTATGATGCTGCTGCTAGACTATTACTGCTGCATACTAGATTACTACCATGGCAACGGTTTTGTACTATTATTTTTACTACAGCTGCGTTACTGATATCATGCTTCATTTGCTACTATGGGTACATTACTGCCAGTGTTTGGTCTTGTCACTTTGTTATCTGCTTTCTTGTGAACTCGGTCGAGCTTCGTCGTCCACAGCTGACGCCAGCTTACAGCATTTCATCCAGTCCCTCTGGTCGATGGCATTCTATTGCCTTGCCACTTCTACCTGTTTCGACAAACAATTGCTTCATCTTTTCGCTAGCCTGACTCAGTGGGTGCTTCTTCCAAGGTTGGTACTAATTCAGAAAGCTTTGTGTCTAGTTGTGGTTGTCAAGGAATGCAAAATGTCCTGCCCGGCTGTAATACTATTACCATCGCATAATAACATTGGTATTACGCTACTGCCACTTGGTATCAATGTTCTATCATTGCTGTTGGTAACGTCACCTATCCAGACCGTTACAATAAACTCCAGGGAGGTGGTGCTTGTGACGCTGCTAGTAGAAATTAAGGAATACCAAAAAACTAGCGATCCATGTGCTTCTTTTTAGGCTACGATAAGTTTCAGCTCTTGACCATCGATTATTTGCTTGAAAAAGCACACGAAAAAATGAACATTCGACAATAATATAACAATGCCAAAGACGAATGTCGGCACTCATTTGCTTATAATCAATCTGTTCCCTAAGTTTTTTCCCTTGAACTTATGAATATCTTGTTTCTGGGCAGTAGATTCTGTGGGCCTCCTTTGTATGACGTCTCCTGCTGATATGAACTGCAAGAGGCTAGTTAATTAGAAAGAAACTGCGAAAAAAGTAAGTCTGCCGACATACAACACTCCGTACAACATTTTTTCTTGGAACAAGCCTTATGAGCTCCGCAGCCTATAATCGACGAAGTAGGGCAATTGTTTGTTTCCCTCAGTTGTCGACATTTGCAGTTTTATCGACGAAATGTAGTGTTCAGCTCATTCGATGCAGTGGTTAGAAGTTTATTTGCACAAGTGTCCCACAGTTCTAACAAGATGAGCTGTGCTGTGGCGTTCAGTAATGCCTTCAGAGGAGAGGAAGAGAGAGAGGGGGAAGGAGAGGGAAAAAGAAATAAAGATTGAAGGGGAGAACATTTTGAGTGCGCAACTCCGACGAGTTGGCGTACAGCGCTTTCACGTGCAAATTCTTTTAAAGCTACGCGAAAGCGTAAACAGGTTTTTATGTTTATCTTATACGCTGCAGAAAAAATTCATACGCCTTCATCATATAGCACGATGACATTCAAGTGATTCCATCCGCCACTCCATTTGTTGCGTGAATTTCATTTAGGTCATGCCTAGTTGAAGTGCCCCTAATCGATGCACAAATATAGCCTTTTTCTCGTCGATATTGCGTAATAAATGAAACAAATTGACAGTACAAATTTCTTAGATATCCTCAGGTGTTATGTCTTTAGCGTCGATAACGATATGACTGTACGCTGACGACCGTTTGTATCAATTTCCGTGCCGACAATATGAATATCCGTGCCTCTAATTTATTGGAACATTTAACAGGCAGTAGGATAAGATCAAAAATAGCAATAAATATCACACGAAATAGGAAAGACGGGGTGACCTGCTCACAGACCGTTCTGATTTCGTTTGCGTACTGTATGGAATGGCTGGTTTGATTCAAGACAATGAGAATATTTTGAAAAACACAAGTGCACAAAACCAGTAGGAGATGGGAATGCGAAAGAGGAGAGGAGAAAGAAGTGGAGGAGGAATGGGAGGAAAAAACGCATCGTTAAAAATATCTCGACAACTGTCGTCGTCCACCTCCCATAATGTTCTTTTGCAGCAATGAGAATTGCATCGCAACAACCGTTGCTCAGATAAAGTGACAACATTTTAAGGTTCACATGGATGATTTGGATTTTGGTAAGATACGCAACACGGCGATGTTATTGCGTTTATATTGATGCGATGAAGCCCCAGTTGCTATCCACATAGCCATAAATAAACCTCAGAAAGCTTTCTAATTTCTATGCTTAAGGAAGAATATTTTGCCAGAATCAAGGCCGGTTCTTCTGTTATAAATGTTATGACGAACTTTACTCACTGTATATTTCAAATGGCCTATTAATACTTCCATGCTTTGTCCACTTCCATTCTTGCACCACCAAGTCGTCTTTAAACCAATAAAGTATAATAATTACGCAACTATTCAAGGGTGATGCCATCCATCGAACTATGACAAATTATCAACGCAAGGTGAGTGCGACAGATTCGACGTAATACAGCTGATAGATACTTACATTGCTGGTTTTTCTCCGCAAACTTATAAGCATTTATGCAAACTCGTCTCTAAATCTTGTACGATAGCTCATCTCTGTTCAACGGGTCCATTTCTATCGAGAAATTACAAAAATTAAATTGCGGTGGTCGAAAAAGAATCGAGTTCAATTTGCGTGAAATAATCTACCTACAATTGAAAATTGAAATAACTGAAAACAGATCGATTCGACCAATGAGGCTGACCACTAATAAACCGTCAGCTTACCAGGAAGTATTTTCGCAACATCCCATGCTGCAGCAGCCGTTATCTCTGAGGCATAGCTCTACATAACGCGCAGCCGTGTTTGGAGCGCCGTATATGCAATCGAGGAAATCTGGATTATCCGCTGCAATATTATATATTCACGCAAATGACGGAATGGATGCCGCTTGTTTGATGCCTATGATTTGAGCGTTCTATCATTTATCAGCTCAGCGGTGCGTGAAAACACCCTGACAGTCGCTGAATGCGTGATTCGTATACTCTTCCGGTTGCTTCGTTAAGCTTTAAGAAAAACAGTTGAAACGAACTGAAACAGAATGATGTGGTCTTCAGAATCTTACCTCGGAAGCTTCAAAATTTTTGATGCTAGTGAATGGCAATCTAGAACACTAAGCCTAACTGACCTCCCTCCCCATACTCAGCCAACTCATTTTTTTTCTCTCTGTCCACCAGCGTCGACTCAATTCTGCATTAACAAAGCAAAAACGGCTATCGATGACTCAGTAAGCCTCCACGTAGCATCAGAAGAAAGTATTGGCGTGTTACCAGCTTTGTGTCACCAACGCAGAGTTTCTGAAAATTGCACTCCAATTCGTGCACACGGCTCCGCGGTGACTTGACCTGCATATTAATTCATAACCTATCACTTCACATGCTGCATTTATTAGGCTGGTAAAGTTCTACTGCCTGAATTGTCCGCCTTCCATGTCTGACTAATACAAAAATTTGTACCATTGGGTTTCTGTCCAACAAGTGCAACCTGACTGGCGCCAATGATGGTTCCTCCTTCACCGACGAATGAATCTGATGCTGCATTGCTAACTCCGGTATCATACTGAATCACCGGTGATGCAGTATTACTGGAAACGAACTGAAATCCTGAAATGGTTTTCTTCTTCTCTGATTTCATTTAGCACAGGTGCTTGGCTTTCAGTGCATTTTGCACGTATCCATTTTTACAAAGAAATCTGTTGCATATATTTTGATATTCATATAAAGCAGGTATACGTTTTTATAGAACAACATACAAAAGACATAAATGGTGTGCGTGACGGAGAATGGTAGCACCTTTATTGCTAAAAAAAAAAAAAAAAAAAAAAAAAAAAAAAAAAAATCAAATACGACCGTTAAACACATCCTCCAAAAACTGACAATGCACCATACTCGTGTGCGGAAAACCGCTTAGAGACTCTTCCGAAGAATGGTTGGACTAGAGCTATCGACTGTTGAGAGCATTAAGACTTGTTGGTGGTTACTACAGTAGTAAATCACTGCATGCTATAAATATCAGTAGCTGCGTCCGAACTGCTGGTTAGCGTCACAAATGTTTTCAGAGTTTCATAGCAAAGTAACAGTTGAACGAAAGAAAGGTCTCTGCTGCTCCGATGGATCATACATTCTAACTCTCTCGCATCCAATATATTGTAGCTCAGTATAGCAAAGAGTAAGAACACCATGACCCGGTAGAAATAAGTAGACAGTTTTCCAAACATCTTTATTAAACGTATGAAAGAATTTCCTTTTTTTATTCTCGTTGTGGCTTATGAATACCTACATTCATAAGATGCAAGATACGCTAAAATGAATGAGCAAACAGTTTTTGGACAACTGGCAGAACGATCGAATCTGTACTACGAGGCTTCTTCGCATCCGCACATGGCGGCATTCGTCTTGTTCGGTTATTACTAACTGTTAGAACGATCCCTCTTGTATGAGGCATATGATTGGATGGAAACAGATATTGACATTTTGGACGATGTTTTGTGCAGACAAAATCCACTGCGCATCAGACGATTTCACTCATCGTTTTAGCAATGAGCCATTGCCACTGTGCCGTTTAGCAGATAACAAAAAACAAGCATATTTCTTTGTTAGGTCTAACAGGCAGTGCAGATGAGACTGCTACGACATAAATGGTAAGTAATGAAATGGATGAAAAGCACCTCCACAGTGTCACAGGACGGGACCATGATTTTAATCTGTGCCTGCCAAGCAAAATGTGACTACTACACAGTAATAAGCCATTATTATTAAACAATATTAAACAATGCCGGCTTCCGAAACAAGCCATTATAATTAAACAACATTCTCAAGCTTCTCCGATATATATCCCACCTTTCTTATTTGACTTTTGCAATGTGTTCTACCTGATTTTGCAATATGTTCTATTTCTCAGACGTTCTTCTGACAAAAGAAGCCACAGGGTAAAGATCTTGATTATGCTGGACGAAAAGCTGCGCAAATTCGCATAACGCACACACTCATGCGCGGGCATACTTGTTTTGTAAGAGGCGTAAAGCAAATACCTGGAGCGTCCCACCTGGACCACGGTGCGGCCGGCGCTTGCGCCATTTGTTTGCTACAGTGGTGTTACGGAGGAGTGTGACTGGGACAGTGCAGTGGGTGTTCATAGGTGCTTGGCGCAAGCCCTTTTCTATGCAATCAGCGCAACTCGTTTTTGTTGACCGAAAGCCCCGTTCATACCAAACACTTCTCGCAGATATATCGCTAATCTCATGTATAATTAAACTTTAGGAAAAGTGAGGAGATTTTTCACATTTACGTGGAAAATCATGCACCTCATGCTATCACAAGCCGTACCATAATCATCGTACTTTCTTGAACAGAAGTCCTCTTTTCAATAGAAGATCTTCTATACAGTTTAAACAAATAAAAAACACTTTTTGAGTCGACCACTATGTTAAAGGTGTGCCCAGTTCTTGGAAGTATGAAAAAGTGTAGGACCTCACTTTGACAGGAATGAAGCGCATTGAAAAGAAGGCATTTCCTGATCAGAATGCCCCTTCTTAAAAGTTGAGAAAAATAGGGGACTATGATTTTGTACTCAAGGGGAAACGATGTTTCCTACTCACCAGAATGGAAAATAAGGAACATGAGAAATTCTGTCGATTTTTTTTCATATTTCGAAGAATGAAAAGCGCAGTTATTGGCTGAAAAGCAAGTTTATCGAAATTCATTTGCGGCATGACAGCCAAGACTTTCTCCAAATGGATCTGATGGTATTTTGCGAGGTTCGCCTGAAAAATTCGCCATTTTCAACAACAAACTTATAAATGTGTAAAAAATTTGTAAATAATATATATCAAACAAACAACGATAATAAAATTTTCTAAGATTAATTAGTGGCTCCCATACATTTTGGCCATCTTCGCTGATGCCGAAAAAGAAGGAATAGCATTTGTGACGGACTGTGTGAGGCTAGAGTACTAGAGTCACAAGGGACCCCCTCCCACTTCTTTGAGAGTATTGAAGCGACCGCTTCCAAAGTGATGGCTGCAGTCAGTTTTTGTCTGGATATAAATTTATGCACTTTTCACATACGTTCATTATTTATACCCATGTACATATTTTCATTGCTAGGTGGAATTGTCTTTACCCTTTCGAATAGACACTGCACATACATAAAACCCCCTTGCTCTTCTTCTTCAGTTCTTTTCTTTTAGGTAAAATACTTGAAATAGCCCAATAAATAAGCCGAACATCACTTTGACTAAGTGTTTATTTGTCGGGTTTTTTCGGACGTTCGACAGCAATCACGAGTGCTGGGAAAACCGAAATGAGAACACTGTATGAAAGACCGTGGAGAGGTGAAAGAAGAAATGGGACTGCTGCTACCGAATGACAAAGCTTACATTGGTTTTTTTGTTCGGGCATGCCGATTAAGCAAGAAGATAATTGCATGAACGTAAGAGGGTTCGAATAAGAGTGTAACTTACCTCACCGCGATTTCACTTCCTATTTATTTCAGCTTGCCGAAGTTGGGAAGCGTATAAAAGGTATTGTGGATGCAATTGCAAAAATAAACAGCAGAATAGGTGACAGAAACAACAACGAAAAAGAAAAAAAAGTGCAAGAGAAGGATTAAAGAAGCGAAACCTTCGCGTGGCCAAACTTCAAAAGCATCATATTCAACAGTAGGAGGAGCAATAATGTGCAGACGTTCCAATCCACTGTTCCTGCAGGGATTTTCGTGTCCGACGTCTTTTAGAATAAGCAGATGGCAGAATTGCTCTTGTATGTCAAGGCGTCTGATGCCTTCTAAACGCGCTCAGTTCATTTAAAATGGTTGCAGAGGACTTGTTCTTTGATGAGTCGTTAAGTACGAACATTTACTTCGCATAATTTAAAAAATCAATCAAACTGAGAAAGCAATACGTCAAATTTACTCGTACACTGAAATATTATGAAAACATTGAAATATTATGTGAAACAGTTTCAGAAACGAGCCTATCTTATCATGAGTTATAGTGATTTAGGAAACAGGCAGAGTCTCATGTAAACGGCGCATGCGAAACGCTGGCATTCACGAGTTACATCCGACAGCTCCTCATACATGCAGTTGGGTTCTGGCAACCGAATCTTGGACGACATATCTCCAGGGGTGCAACGGTTTTTCACCGGGATTCGCTTGAAACCATGAAAACTTTCTCGAGAAATATGTTCAAGAAGAGTTCTAGCAATGTCCCTTAATCCGCTTGAATCACGTAGATGAAAACACGACCTCTACATGTCGTACAAGGCTGTTCCTCGCTTTCGTCATACCGACCCTTCGGAATTTCGTTCTCACACAGCAAACGTGGCCATCCGTATAAACTAAATGAGGCAACACGGAAACGCTATGAACTATTTTACTAATAGAGTTATCAGTTTACGAAATTGCATTCGCTCTGCAATTGTATGCGTCAGAGGAGCTGCCTCATTCAAAAGAACACTCAGAAGCTTCCTTCGGACCTGATCGTGCGTGATGCTGACATTTTTGGGACATTGCGCATTTCACCAAAAATTGTATCATTTCATGTACATACCAAAAATTGGACCATTTCAAGCATATAACAAAGATTGTACCACTTTATATCTATATCAAAGAATGAACCATCTCAAGTATATACCAGAGATTGTACCATTTCAAGAATATAACAGAGGTTATACCATTTCAAGTACATGCCAAAGGTTATACCATTTCAAGTATGTACAAAAGATTGTACCATTTCATGCATATATCAAAGATTGTACCATTTCAAGTATATACCAGAGATTATACCATTTCAAGTATATACCAAAGGTTGAACCATTTCAACTATATACCAGAGATTAAACCACTCCAGAAATATACCAGTGATCATACCATTTCAAGTATATACTAAAGGTTAAACCATTTCGAGTATATATCAGAGATTGCACCATTTCAAGAATATACCAGAGATTATACCATTCCAAAAATATAAAAGAGATTATACCATTTCAAGTATATAACAAAGATTGTATCATTTCAAATATTGTATTGACCGCCGGCACTTTCCTGCTCTCAGAGATCAATATAAACTGAAGGTCTAAGTTCAACTGGCCTGACGTTGTGACGTTTACGCCTGACAGGTCCTTGTAAGGTGTTGCTCCTTATCAGTTTCCGACGTTTCGCCACTTCTTGCAACTCAGATATCTGCTGCCGTTCGCTGCTCAATACCGTTCGTCCGTCCAAACCTCAAACTTGGGTAATTAAACCTCTTGCATTTTATCAACGGCACGCATGCCGCGACACACGCATGATGGATGACGCAAACGCATGACGGGTTACGCACACAACATTAGTAATGTTACGCAAATACAAGATGAGTGAGTGATATGGGGGAAGGTAAAGTATGACACAAATTCATGAATTCACTATTTGTTCTACCCAAAGTACCTCAACGATGACAATAGCTAAAATTTCTACAATCATTTGCCTAATCCTCAAAGTCCTGTAACCCCAAACGCAAAACAACTGCCCACGATGGAATAGCGCAACTGCACACATAGGATTTCCCACACGGAGCCTAACAATCGCCACAACTCAACCAATAGAGACATAACACACTATAAGCTAGTAATTGGGTAACGTAAAGCATGAAATAACAGAATTCCTTTAAGGTCCCTTCGACGACGCGTTGGGCTATCTGTCGCTTCTCTCTAGAATCAAGCTATATACACACCCCTTTTCTAATGATCCTTTTTAGTATTCACGCCAAGATAGTCAGCCTCATCAAAATCTGATGCCGTATCTTCGACATTTCTCTTTGTATAAGGGCCGCTTCCATCGTCTTCTTGCACCCATGGTGCCGTATTTCCGTTGTTTTTCTTTGTGAAAGGGCCGTTGCGCATCATGTTTTGGAATTTCTTTTGCTAGCCTTTAGCTTCCAACGCCTCTTCAAATGCAAATTTAACATTCCTTTGCACTTAACATCGCTCGAACATTTGTTACAGAACTTCCCAATTCTACAACCTCTTGAATTCGCGAGTAATCGCGACAAATATATACCCAACATTGCAAGTATGTACCAGAGATTGCACCATTTCAAGTATATACCAGAGATTATACCATTTCAAGTATATACCAAAGGTTAAACCATTTCAAGTATATATCAAAGATTGAACCACTTCAAGTATATACCAGAGATTATACCATTTCATGCATGTAGCAAAGGTTATACCATTAAATTTCACCATTCAAGTATGTACAAAAGATTGTACCATTTCATGTATGTACCAAATATTGCACCATTTCAATTACATACCAAAGATTTTACCATTTTGCTTCTGTTGTACCATTCCGTTTTCCTTTTTGTTTATAAACTGTATACTCATTAGTGTCTCTGACGAAAACATCACGTTTTTTACGAAGGAAACACTTCATCATCATAAAATCAACCTTTTTTCTTCTTATTCGCGTAGTAGGTCAAGACTGTGAACTACTATCAATAAAGTTATTCGTATAGGCTGAGGCTGTTGAAGATAGGAAGTACAGGGTTCGGAGCAGCCTACCTTTTACTTCCAAAACATCAAAGTTTCAGGATTCCCCTCCATTGAAATAAATAATTTTTCATCTTTCCTGTTATGGGCAGGCTGAACGAGTGGAACTCTCGGCGAACAGACTATAAGTTGTTAATGCATAGGTTTGATATTGGATGAGCAGTTCAACTTAATTAAAGCCCAATGCACTTCTACTTGTATCTTCATAAACCAACAGTTGAAGTCAACAGCGCTCTCGCAGGGACCGGTGAAAAACAACAGAAGAAGACAGTCATTAGAGCTAGTTGGTGTCCACCTGACGCTGAAAGTACAGGTGGTACGAGAAGAAGCATTTAGAACAAAGGCAAATGTGATCAACAGTGCGACTGGGATTAGCCAGGTTCGAGTGTGCGTCCATAGCAAAAAGGTCTAGACATTTGTGACGCGGTGTAGGTGAGCGAGCAGACCAGCAATTGTCTTTGGGCAGGCGGTAACGCTTTAAACGACCTTTGCTAAAACTTGATCAACGTTTTTTGCTACTGGTGCTTTGTAAAAAATACTTCAGCTGAAAATGGGTGAAGAAAAGACGAAGTGCTGCAAAATGTGACCTGGGTTTTCGCTTTTATTTGATCCTCGATGCCAATGAAGCCAATCCGCATTGCGCAACTGAAACGACTATTGCTCCATGAACGAATCCCACGGATATGCACATCCTACCTCTAGCAGATGTGCTCATATTCCTTTTACCTGCCGCCGCTGGCACATTTCATGACCTTTCTTTCGGTAACGATAGTTTCATGAGAAGAACGAGTTATCGAAAACTAAAATGATGAGCAAAATCCAATTCATTCAAATATCACTTAGCAGAGAGACCCAGAGCGAAATTCAGCACTTGAACGGATGCCAACTTTTTTTCTAATGAAAATTCGTCGTTTTGTGTCACAAAGCGTCCATCCATGTCTCGAAGCCAGTGCTTTCCAAATTTGTTTTGTCGACAGTTCTAACCGCGGGTGGTGGGTGTTTGTAGTATTCGTTTGAAGCTTTGGAATTCCTTGGAGATTGTATCCCATTGATCGAAATTTTGCTTCACAGCAAGGACATCGACAGTGCACTTTTATCATTCTAGTTTGTGGTTGTTTTATCTATACAGGCCGATGTAGACGACCCTCGTTAATCCGCTTTTAAGCAGTAACACATTCTGTCGTCGTATGGGGCCTCACTTGCATGCAGTTCAACTTCTAGCGAATTCTGGCAAGTACTTCTTAAATAATTTTGTCGCAAAAAGGGTTGTGTTAGTATTGTATTCACTTAATCTACCGTGAAAAAATTCTACTGCATTTATATGGCTAATCGCTTTAGAGACAATTTGCATTATTCTATGTTCTTCGCCTTGTTTTTTGAGCGTTTACCGAAGCGGTCGACCGGCTACGAGCTAAACGATCTGCAGAAAACGCATATCATCCGCTACTTTGGTTCACCTTTTGGTTTGTTTTACTAGAGTTCACGACTGGTGATGTTTGTAGTTGAGTGAAGAGGGATCATGCGCAGATTCGAGAGGCAAATGAAGATGCATAAGATGGAACTGCTTTGAAGCTGTGTGCCGTTAGGCAGTTCGTCATCTACCACGGAGTGGCAAGGAAATGGCGAATGCGCCTGAAGATGAGACGATGGATGCGCGACAGGCGGCGCAATTCGGGAACGAAACAAGATTACGACAGTTGCTTGATAGTGGCGAATGCACTCCAGATACCCTTGACGCAGATGATTGTTCTCTGCTGCACTGGGCTGCTATCAACAACCGGTAAGCTGCATTTTTATCCACTGTTGCATTTTGACAAGAGGATTTCAAGGACTTTTATTTACAGTGATGTTCGCATGTTCATTTAGTGCTGAACAGGTTTTATGCCATATTAGAGAGAGGAATCAGGTGCATGTTAGGGTGTGAGCAAGCGGAACTGACCATCAATACAATAATAAATTGATGGCAGTTGCATTTCCTTAGTTAGTAGCGACCGCATCCATTGACAGATCTCGATGGCAGTTGTGACTGTTCCTCGGTATTTAGTTAGCCTAAGCCGTTTGGTTGATATGGCCCGCCGCAGTCGTTTTTTGCAGATTATTGAATCATTCGGATTCGTTTAAAGGTTGTGTGGAGCTATATTGGGAAGTTTTTTGTTTGCTATTTTTTTGTTTAAAGTCATTGCTGCTTGCACGACATTTGTTCAAGCCAATCACTTAATTGATAATGCAAATCGCTTGTGCCGCATCTGTGCACCTTTGACGTTGTAATCCACTACATTATTGGCGGCATCACGTCCGCGGCAGTGTTTTATTTAGCTAGTTGCATGCCGCTTAAATTCGGCGTTTGATGAGGAGCAAAGAAAGAAAAGATGGCATAAAATGAAGAAAAGGCCGATTTGCACTCGACAGAAAAATCATACTGAGAGTTTCGAAAAGATAGGAAGCAGTTTATTGTGATCAGAAGAGGCATTTCATCAACCCGCAGTTCGTGCCTTCCAGGTACCGAGACCATGGAGGATAGCCCCCTTTAAGCTCTGAAACGAATGCGCCAAGCAATTTCTCCTATTCATGCTGCTTCGAACATCGACTCTCAATAGCTATGAAATTTTTCAAAGCGTTGTTGAAAAGGAGGAGTACAGAGTGCGAATTACATTGACTATGCAGAACACAAATTTTCCACGCCATATTCAGTCATTCGTTCAGCAACTTGGTAGTTTCGAAATCGCTTATGGGAAGTTCTCGAACCGTGAATGATGCCCATTTTCTTTCTCTTTTTCAAACAATAAACCAATATGATGTTGTTGATGTTTTTGAAACACTCTGTGAATGAACCAACCAACTTGAGCAATCAATGCAGGTTTCATCGAGGTGATATAGGAATTTCGAACTTGAAATCCTCTCAGCCAAGTCCGATCGGTGGTCACAGATTAAAGAGTTAGTACGCTTTGAGGCTAGAGGTGGCAAAATTACTGATCGGACGCGGATGCAACGTGAATGCGGTAGGAGGTGTGTTGGCCTCAACGCCACTTCATTGGGCGGCTCGTCACGGACATACACGCATGGTAGCTGTTCTTGTGAATAGTGGTGCAGAAGTGCATATTCGGGATGTCGAAGGTCAGCGATTTTTTTTGTTTTGTTCGTATAAGATCATTTTCGCTTTATTCTTTGTTCGTATTGGCATGGATGGGATCGATTAATGATTCGTATGCTAGAATTATAAATCTCGCAATTACAAATTAATCGTCGCAGAGATGCTCTCTTATTCTGTAGATAGAAAGAAAGAGATGAACGAGATTCGGGTTATCGAAATCACAATTGCCATCGATCCTTCCAGTATTTCAGGTCTTCATTTAAAAGTGAATATGTGCAACGTAGCTACAGGTAAAACAATGTTTGAAACTGAATGGCTTCGTATTGTTGTGTATTCGATTACTGCAATTAAATTAACCCCCCACCCCCCACCCGCCTCCTTCTCCCTCGCCTGCTCCCCTCTTTTCCTCCCCCTCCACCCAACTCCGCCACTTCTGTCTGATGGTGCTGTATGGTTAGAATAGCTCATCATTCAGGTTTTACTGCGCTCCATGTAGCTGTACAATTTGGTAGAACTCCGACGGCAGCATATTTGATCGCGACCGGACAGTCTGTCGATGAGAGAGATGAATCAATGATGACACCCGCTATGTGGGCTGCCTATAAGGTGAGTGGAACTTTCTGCTTTCTGTAAACTGTCGTCGCATGCTTCATGCATGTGTTGCCAGCCTCATGGTTGCTCCTCCCGAAGAAGCGCATATTTTATTAAATTCAACAACGGAGTGGAGTTCGAAAAGCGTCAGCTTTACATCGCAGCGGTAAGTCAAGAAGAAATGTCGGAAATAAAGGTATGAATATGAGATCTTAATTAAGAAACACCTGTGGCACTCATTGCTTTGGTGCGCGCAAAGAAAAACTGTAGGATAATTGACACGCAGATTGCTGAATGGAACAGCAGTGTGATTTAACAGAACAGACTTTCTGGCGATTACTGGTTGACAAGGTCAGTGAAGGGAGTGAAGTGCACTCGCTTATACTGATAAAAGTGATCCTTTCTTCTTTCTTTTTTTTTAAAATTTGTATGTAACAAATCATCGATTTTATTTGGTTCTTCATAACATTTTTGACGCTTTTTATTCTAAAAAGGCTGAGGGTAATATGTGAATGTTCTTGAGCGGTTACAATTTTGAAAAGAACATTTATAATCGTTACCTGTTTTAGGTATTCAGCCGAGAGCCGTTACGTATGTTGATCACGATGGGTGCTGATCTTTCATGTACGGATACCACTTATGCAAATACCGCTCTGCATTGGGCGACCGTGCAGGGTAACCATTCAGCACTGAACATCTTACTGAGACTTTCAAGTGATGTAGCACCGCGTAATCGTGAGAACGAAACGCCTCGCGATATTGCTGCAAGACGTGGAGATTCGGTGAGCGTGCGAAGGCTCGAAAAAGCTGAACGCGCCAAAGGCATTGCACCTTCAACATTTTATCAGTCAATCACTGAAAATGAGGTGAGCCAACTCTATTTCGATATTTTAATGCTGGAAATGCTCCGAACGTTCCACTTTCTGGTATTTTTTGACCAGTAAGTAGGCTATTTGTCGCAGCTTTTTTTGTGAATCGGTTTGACAAACGAATTTAGCAATTAGAGGTAGTAAACTCTTAGGTCGTGACTTTTCAGGTCAGTAATAATTGATTTCAATCATCGCTGTAAGCCGTAGGAATCAGATATAGGTTGAGCTGGTTTGTTTCCAGAAATGTTTATTGGTTGGGCTATTGAATTGCTTTGTTCCTAGTGTCTTCGAAACAGCCAAATTTTCTTTTCCGAAAAATTTGCAAATGATGCTAGAATTTCATATGGCCGTTGACTCTCAGCAGATGAAAACGAAATATTAGGATTGGTTGTAGAAGTATTTCGCTTGGGTGACCAAATGTATTTAGCCCATAGTAATTCCTGAAGGTTTACGCTGCGGTACTAATGAGTGTGTTTGCTTGTTTCTGGCTGAATGAATGGAATGATGGAACGAATATGTTTCTGCTGTTTTGGATAGAGGGCGCGCATCCTATTGGGTATTTGATGATTTTTATATTTATCATGCAGATGCTTAACACCCTTTTTTCTATTAAAGGCGTTTGCTTAACAATTTCGTTTATTCCCTTAAACACTTTTTATACACGGGGCAGATCCTTCACCTCCAGTTTCCTTCCTCTTCGTATGAGCCTGAGTTTTAAACTTGTTTGCCTGCAGAAGATCGCCTCTCGGGTCATGTTTGCGTTGCCTCTTCTAATATTGATTACTATTGGTCTCATTGTGCATTCACAACTTCCGTATCTTTACAAAGCACTCTCTTTGTTGACGTTGGGAATTATTGGACGATGCGTGCATGGGTAAGTCAGTCCCTCTATAATATGTGGCCGTATAGTACTCTTGAATAAGATATTTAAAATAATGAATGTATAGCTGTAAATAGATTAATTAATATGAGCATTGTTTGTGGCAGTTAAGTAATAATATACTTTGGTCGAGTAAAGAACAGTCGAATACGGCTGATCGATAAAATCTTCAGAGGGTTGGTGAATTCCAACGTGAAACTTTCTTTCCTTGTGGAGTTGATCAATAACATGGTAGGCAAATGCAGCTTCAAGTCAAAACAATAGCGACTCGCGGTTTACTAGTTCACCTTACCAGAGTGGTTAACGACAGAGGAGGATTTTCGGTAATATTTTTCTAATACTAGTTGTATTCAGTTGATATGTTCCAGAATTTCAGTTTGAGCTGGCAGGGAGGACCCAGAGTTTTCGGACGTGGCGTCTTGTGGAATCTCAACGAAAGAAATCTCCGATATTATTTTCTTGCTAGGCAAATTTGGGAGGAGGGAAGCTGGGCATTTTGACGCTTTCACACTCCATCTGTCAATTAATTTCGTCGCTCTGCAAAGGCAAGATGGAGCAAACGTCGAGTGGATCGTAGCATGATTTCTAGGTGTATTATTCGCACAAATGGAACTTGTTTCGCTCATTTGTTGGGGACATACGTCAGATTCTTTGAAAGCTTCACAGCGCGTAGTAGCCTAGGCTTAGTGGAGGGTGGGAGGAGGTGGAGGAGAGGAGGGTTTGCACGGCATCTATTATAAATTTGCTATATGCGTCCATTTCAATACAATAGAGATCCCACCTACAACCACCCCATCCTCCTTCCTACACCCTCACCAAATCTGGCCATACTGTGCACACGCTTAATCGAAGGTCAGGGGATTAAGACAGGTGATCGCTAATATTGTCCAGCCGTTACAGCAATCGGATATTCCATCCACATTAAGTAATTACTCAACTAGAAATCATTTTTTGTTGCAGCGTAACCTCTCCAGTTTTTTCTTTCAGTCAACTTGTCTTGTGTAGTGCATGTTGAAGTGAACGGGGGATGTTAAGCAAGAACCGAGTTCGAACGTGCGAATCTAAAGCGCCGCTTTTACGGCTGTCCTACGCGGTCTCAACCGTACTTCGCTGGCCGCTGACAATTGTGTTGAAAGGAATGGGATTGTGTTAGGTAAAATTTGTACCAGAACAACATCGTTGTGCTTCAGCGAAGTCGGAGATTGAAACAGGCGCAACTGGACGCACTAATGAGATCTCTGAATCATTGATTTGGTTCTTAAGTCCCCATTATTTTGAAAATCGCTCCCACCTTCGATTCTTTTTTCTTTATTTCCACATTGAATGATGTGAACGTCAAGAGTTGTCTTATTTCATCAAATGATTTCAGCGTTTTCGTAAACGAAGAGAGGTTATTGGTGCTACCGCTTGGAGCGGCGATTGCGTCAAAGGGTTTACTTATATTCACATGGCTGTATTATTTGCACGCGTTTGCGCCGTGGCATCTTCAGATGCTGTTTTTCACACTCTCGATTTTTGTGCCAACTGTTTTTTTCAAGCTGGCTTTCTCGGACCCTGGTGTTGTTTCCGTTTCTCATAAAGTAATTTTTTTTCATTTCTGGTTTGATGGATGACTATATTTTGGAATTTTGTACAGGAAAGAAGAGGGCATCAACTACCGATACAGTTCATCGGGACCCAAGCTTTGAGCTCTTCATCGGGTGTTGATTTTACAAAGATTTCAAATGCTTAAATTTGAGATGAATAAAGTGTTGAAATGAAAAACATAACCTTGATGAATTTGTTCCCTTTCCGTAAAGACATCCAAAAACCTTTATTACAAGATAACCGCTGTGGGAGCAATCTCTCGATCAGTTGAAGCTAAGTGACGTGCAAGAATCACGCTTTCAGCCTTTTCCTGATAGCAAATGTTTCTGTTTTTGTGTTTAAGAGAGGAGGCAGTGTAGTGTTATTTGAGGAACGATGCGAGATGATTCGGGACATGTGGGAAAAGGAGCAGTCGGCTGTTCCATTTTGTGCAACTTGCCTCATCAAGAAGCCTCCTCGATCGAAACACTGCTCTATTTGTGATCGTTGCATTAGAAGGCATATTTTTGCTCCTTCTCATCTTTTCTTTAATTTTGTTGCTGATGCCCAGAATTTTTCATTGGATGTAAAGTCGTTGCTGCACTCGAGTCACTTTGTTTAACTGAGCCGGAAGGAGGTAATTGAATATGACAACGGAATGTGGGCAAGTGTCAACGAGAAATGGTGGTGAAAGTGCATCAAGCTGAATATCGGAGACCGTGAGGGCGGCATGATAAAGTCAAAGTACTTGAGATCTCAAATAGTTTCAGGGCACTTCATGTTTCTGATTTTGGCGTTACCTTGTTTAAGCGTTAAGAGAATTTTGCGAATCAGAAAAAGATACTACCGCCAACTACGGATAGACTGCTAATGGAGAGGTGCAAGAGTAAGAAATAACTGCAACTCGACATTGATAAACTGTGCGACATCTGGGAAGATTTTCCTGGGCGACTGCGTTGCGCTTGCAGGTTGAAGTGTTATCGGGTAAACCGGCAGAATAAATGGCCCAGTGAGGTAGGTGCTTATGGGTGAATTCCGTGCAGTTCACGTCGGCGTGTTGTAAGATGTGATTGCAGATTTGATCACCACTGTCCGTGGATTGCAAACTGTGTCGGTGAGAAGAATCATCTCGCGTTCGTCGTTTATCTCGGTGTCCTTGTATTTTCGTGTTTGCTCGTCCTCATCGGAACCCTTTATTGTGCGTACTGTTATGCTGAATTATAAGACTGACGACACTAGTGAACTTCTTGAAGTTCAGAGTGACACCGAATTGGCGGCCACTTGTATTATGTGTATTTACAGGTGGAGCGCTCTAGGTTACATAGATCGTAGAGGTGAGGAATAGTTATGCTCAGAAAAGGTAGCTTTATTTTCCATTTTATTTTTCAAAAAAAAAAGAAGATAGCTGCTACATATGTGAAGCGCAAAAGGGAGAAGAGCTGTATTGAAATTTGAGGAAAGCTCGTCTGTAGTACCTGGAAACAAGTGGCCAATAGCTGCTAGGACTATCTTTTTTATTTCACTGAACGGATCTAAAACGTGGCACCGTTGTTATGATACCATCAGTGTACACTTTGCAGATTGGAACGATTCATGTGGAGAGATCTCACAAGTGAATATAATTTTCTGCAATCCATGGGTCACTTATGTTGCTTTTCTCGCGTTATGTCACTTTTTATGGACAGGCGCTATGCTTATTTTCCAATGCTATCAGGTTCCTCTCTTTTCGTTTCAGTTGGAACACACTTTCTAACAAACGAATGAAAGAACGCATATCTAATTAAATAGAAACGGAAACAGGCCACAACAGCTATATGGTTAGTCATCTTCACTAATGGATTTATGGAAGTTGCATTTGGCTTTTTGGTGAGCAAACGAAAAGTTGGGCTGTTGCTAGAAGTACTACGATCCATTTCCATCATCGTTGTCGATGAGGTGCTCAACCGAGTTCGCCAATTTTATTGACAAACACCGGCAGTTGCTTAGATCACAACCATTTCTTTCGAAGGTTACCTGAGGTTATGGAAGGCGTCAAAATGAGAGTTTCTAAAGCGTGATTTTGAAATGATTTCATGAAAGTGGCTTTATGTGAGAACACAAGTGAAAAAGAAATGGTGGAGATGAACAACTGTTTCTGTGGTCCACGAAATATAAATAGATTTGGGCAAGGTCGTCAGTAGATGAAATATGTATAGGTCACTCTCTTCTTTTGCCACTTTGGCTGAAATTTCCCTCACTCTTTCATCTGTGATTTCCGCACTGCTTGTTTTATCGTCACTGTCAATCATTCCGCCATGGTAATTTTTCCAAGGTTGTCTAGGGCCGACTCTGTGCCAGTAGAAATGGTCCATCATCTAAAAAGCCGTTCTTCCCGAGACCAAGCGTACTTGCGCGTTTTCACAAGGAGTTCCTAGTGAAGAGGAAACAGCCTCTGCATCTGGAATATTCCGCAAACACCTTATTTGCTAGAAAGACGCTGAAACTGTTCTTACTATTGTCGCTGTCCATAACACATTCTGAGTTTATTGGCGATAGTGATATTCCACGTGGTCATTTCTTGTTTCACCTTCACATAATGGGCGCTTTAATATACACGTGATGGGAAGATAATCAGCCAACAATCGCCATGATTCCATCGGTTTCTTTGCCTGATGAAAGCAGTTAGACGTTGAGATGTGAGTACATACACAGCACGGACTAAGAACGAATGGCGCACATAATCAAACGCGTTATTTACTACAGGTAACCACGTAGCGAAGTGTACGATGAAAGCTGAAGTGGTGCACGTGTGCAAAAATAAAATGGAGGGGTTTCAGGTTCTTTTCGAAATGACGACAAACGAACGCTTGAACGCACATAGGTACCCTCACTTCCATGAGGCTGGTAATCATTCGTCCATCAAAAGTCCGTTCTCGTAAGTATATATTTTTATCGTGCAGCTGCGCACATGTGAGGTACGGAGAAAGGGTCAAATTTTTTGCGTTGAAGATGCGAATTTTTTCAACTGTATCTAAGAATGCATGGTTGGAGGTGCGCCTTTTTTCTGATGTGACTGAAAGATGCGACGCTTTACGTTGAGCGAAAGCATGGTTTCAGCCGTTGTGGAAAGATCTGACCGTTCTTTTCACTGCGTATGTGTGGTATCGCGGTGTAAATCAAAAGTTTTTATCACAGTCGCAACGCTTGGAGGAAAGCGGGAAGTACGCATCACAAGCATTTATACACTTTAGGAAAGAGGATTTGACGCTAAGACCGGTGTGAATTGCACCATCCATTCATCTCGTTTCAGTAGACGCTGAGAGTGTAGGAACGCCATTAGCACGAGATCCAATATTAACATAGGCAGCCCCAAACTCCCACCACCTTGGTCCCGCGTCCAGCGGCTGAATTTCTTTCCACATAGTGGTTTGGCCTCACATTTGATGGTCGAGCAGGATAGTGATTACTCTGTCCAGTGGGTTTAGATTTACTTCCAGCCTGGAACTCGATAGTCTCACGAGATACGCTTTCAGAAAAGGAAAGCTGCGAAATGTTTACCACTTTTGTTGTGGGGATGCGGACACCTCTTCCACTGAAGAAAGACTGCTCCAGTGATTGCGCTCGACTTTAGCGATGTGGGTCATCTCTAGAAATAAATGTGTTAACGTGTACGACTCATCGCAGCAGCCAACGCATTGGAAATAAATTATTCAATAAGAACAATAACTGATAACAACGAACATGCTTCACGTCACTTCCTCTGCTGCAACGTGTTCGACAACCTGCAAACAAGTTACGTCATGCCGAAACTCTTGTTCCATTTCAGTGCTCCATTCATCAGCGACCACCTTATGAACGGTGCTTAAGAATTCATGCATTCTAAGGACTTGCAAAATCCATTTCCAAAATCATTCAACCACCAAATACAAGAAGAACCGTGTTGTTCCGTTGTCTGCCTCCTGCGGAGATTTCTCGCCCGATACCCCGAATGGTGCGGCTAGTCAAAGTACCGCGCCAAACAAAGCGGAACTGAAAGATGGTACGACTGCACCAGCTGCCCCTCGATAGTACTTTACTTTACCGACATTATTGCACTGTTGCATGCTTAAGATAGTGGTGACGGATATCGGGGGAAGGAGTGTCCTGGCGCACGCAAGGGCCTGTGAAGAAGTCCCAAATGACTGCAACTTTCACGAGAGTAATTTATAATTATATCAACCGCACAGTTAATGTACCACTTGCCCACTTTTCTCTTCGAAAACTGCCATTACTTAGTATAATCCTATATATAAGATCGAACACGGAGCGATCGGTAGCACATTGCGTTTCATTAAGCTTTCACGTCATCATCGGCCGCGGCAGGATATGAGGAGGTGAACATGTAGTCATCCCAAACACAAACGCTGTAAGCTTATACATTCTCCCCCTTTCTGCCGTAACTTCGTTTATTCGGATCAGCTGACCTTAACGCCATGCTGCTGACCAAAATTTTCTATTTTTGCATTCCTTAAAAGAAGAACGGCCTCAATTAAAAGAGCTCACCATTCCATAGCCTCGTCTAGACCCTCTCCCTTGGCCGCAGATGTCTTGAAGATCTGAAATGTCCTTGTCCTCAGTGCATCAAGGCCCAAAGCGCGATGCACTTCCGTCACAGAAAGACATCCGGCGATATCCTGCTTATTAGCCAGCACCATTAAAACAGCGTTCTTGAGCTCCTCTTCCTGTAATCAGTAAACGCATCGGCGAACTCGCTTAGCTTTCAGTTCGCTTGCTTATTGCTAGTAGTGATAGGTTCCCATTTCTCTACCTCGAAGTTTTCCATCCGGTTCTGGAAACGTCTTTCAGTAATCTCTTAGATGGACATGCCTTTATGAAAGTGAAGAGGATCCCACCTCAAGCATAGAGATCAGCTCCTGCTTCGAAATCCCTATCCTGTCCTTGTCTGCCGAATCGACCACATAAATGACGGCATCCGTATTCGAGTAGTAGCACCTCCAGTACGGACGGATTGACGTTTGTCCGCCGAGATCCCATACCTGAACATCACTATTCACTTCCGACTAAATGACCTGAAACCTAAAAGCACCTAAAAGAACTATACAGAAGGGTCCGCATGTTGAAAATCGGCTGAGAAGGATGCTCTAATTTCTATTTCTCACTCCATACCAGACCGAATGTTTTTGTGACTATGACCTGTAACCGGGAAAGTACGCCTTTTTCTGGGAAAGATTCTCCAAAAACAGGTCACTCCCTGCTTACTTTTTCATAATGTTCTCGCCAATTCTCGACCAAAACCATTCGTCCCCTCTCCTCTCTCTAAACACGAATACAAGGTCCTTTTCTTTGTAAAAGCAATCAGGCCTAGCAATTATTTTAGATGGTTACCTGGAATTTGAGATTCTTGTAAACGACTTGCTCAACGTTGAAACCGATCGTTGGTATCGTGGTCACAACTTCTCCCACCTGTAACACGTCATCACTGATTGGAATAAATGAAGAGAGTGTTATTAAATGCAAACAACTAGCGTTGAGCATGTTCAACTAACTTCTGCATCCAGCAGTTCCAACCCAATTCATTTCAAACCGAATGTATGCGGTTTTCCGGCGAAGATTCCAAAAAATAGGTGACTGATTCCCCAAAACCAACACCTCAGCAGACACGCTATAATACCATCTAGTTAACGAGAGTGGCTCTCACTGAACCGATAACAATGGGGATGAGCCAGCAACAAACAGTCACAGCTATCCTCGTGAAATTCTGTTGCCATAGTCAAAAACTAATTCAATTGCGCTACCAGCAGAGGAGTGTGTGTGTGTGTGTGTGTGTGTGTGTGTGTGTGTGTGTGTGTGTGTGTGTGGGGGGAGGGGGGGGGGTACTGCCGTTCAGATGAAGTGAATTTTTTCAGGGATCACTCCTATTTTAAAGAAAAGCAATTTGTTATTCCCTTCAGCAGTAAAAATAGGTATTTTTACTAAAATAGTCTCTGCTGGCTCTCCGAAAAATTCGCAAATCTCTCAGTACAATACGGACAAACACGAAAGAAAAAAAAGGCAATGAAGCCTTAAAGCGATAGTGGATTCCAAACGCACGAGCAGTTCGAGAGAGATTACATCCGCTGTCACATCCGTTTCCTCCCTAGTTCAAGATGGTCTCAACGTTTAACATACATTTCCGAGCGATTTCAGTTTTATAATAGGTAGACAGATGTGCCATAAAGGCTGCTATGACGCGTTTATTTGCTTAAGAACGACAGCAACGCTTAGCAATATATTTTCCCATAAGAGTGAAGCTGGTATAAACCTGGCTTCAACTTGCACCTGACTGGGAGGACGAAAATCTGTATATGCGAGCCCCACACTATTTGTAAATATCACTAATTCACGAAAGCAGTGGTTGAATGCAGCTTAAGACACCGCCTTACACTACACACAGCAACTGATGAGCTCCATCCAATTAGTTTCCCTGAAGTGAAAGTTGAAATTACCGGCCAAACAAACACATATATGCATATAAATGCATCAATCCCCACAGATCATATCACCATCGCAACATACTATCTGTGGACGATTTCCACATAAAGACATTCCAACAGCAAAGCGCACCTGTAATCTGTATAAAATGGTCGTTTTGCCGGCACCATCCAATCCAAGAATTAAGATACGAAGCTCCTTCTGTCCAAAGAGGCCGCGAAAATAACTTAAAACGCTGCCTGAACTTTAACACCACCTGAGCAAAAATAAATAACCAGACATTAAAGTTTTAAAAAGCTGATTTTCCTTTCCACTAAACTGAACGTGTTAGCACAATAATGCTGGAAAAATTTAGAACAACAAAAAACGTGTCTGGAGGGAACTTCCACTACAATAAGAAACACACACGTCGGTTCTTGTTACGTCGTGTAATTCTTTGACGGATTTCGTTGTCCAAAGAGTTGCACTTCTGTACAAACGCAAATGACAGGTAGAATACATAGTGCAAGTACCGCCGGAAATGGCGATGTTTGTTAGGACGGCAATGCGTTTCCACTTAACGAAACATTGTACGTCAAATGAGATCAGAGAACAGGGATGCAATTAATCACATATAACGGGTTATTTTCGGTTCCTAACTAACAGCCCACGTTTCAATGAGACCTAAGGCGATCTCAATTTCTTTCTTTGAAAATATTTTTATACCATATACTTCTCCATTATTTATGTGATTACACTGTTGCAGTACCTCAGTCAGATCTTCTTATGGTCTTCAGCAAAACAGACTTTGCACGTACCTCAGTGGAAATTATATTTTACTTACTCATCGTCTTCCAGATTTAACCAGTGGAACTTCCAATTACCGAACCTTCAAACTTTTCATTCACATCGATTCTCATCTATTATAATGCTTTCGCACCAAAAATTAAGCCAACAACCAACATTTCCAAATGAGGTGCTATAGATATTAACGGCAGGTCTTTTCCAGCACCAAGCAACTTTTAATGAGTGATATGAGAGGGCACTTTCACGCACTCCAATGCGTTTGGATTAGAGACTCATTAGTTCATCCTTGAAGACTCACGCTATAAAGTGTTCCATCACCCTCTACCACCTACGCACTATCTGATGGCTTCCCTCTTAAGCACATGCCACGCTAAATTTCAATAGCTTGGTGTCATCAAAAATTAGATTATTCATCGTACTACCGACGAAGGCGCATAAAAACATCTAGTAATCCTTCAACGAGAAGTAAACCATGGCGTTGGACTAATATACTAGAGAAAAAAACGAGAAAATCGAGGATCTTAAGGCAAGATACCACTAGAGTGAAATTAATCATTTGTAATATTGAGTTTCAAAAATGGGTGAAATTGGTGCTAGACGGAAACTAGAGTTCACTTCTTAATAGTATAATTAGGTGGCTATCCATGAGCGCAGTCAACTATACATGTAAGGTGTATAAAACTCAGTATAACATACTCAGTGCTACGGGACAGAGAACGATAAGGTACCATGCGACACCTCTGCTCAAATTGCATGGTGAATACCTGTGATGTGAAACTTGCTGCCTGTTGCTCTATACCGATGAAATAAACGAATGCAGAGGGGAGTGGGAACTCGAGCCCATCTTTCGCCTAAGTAATATTGTTGCTCCATATGACAACGATGCGCTCCATTTGCATCGCGTCATTTACATGCAATCTGAGAAAAGTGGCAAACTCAATAAAAAGAGATAATTGTATGATTACGATAGACTGTGCAATAGACGAACAGACATGTAATGTTAGAGAATATATCTGCAAAGAAAAGAACCTCAAAAGGTGTGAAAAGTAAGATGGAAATTTTATGACGTACCCATAATGAGATAAGTAGGAAGCCAATCGAAATGAAGCCTGAAAAATGATCCACATGCGAGCATCTCTTATGATAAGTGCTTTCAGTAATAAAACGGTTTGGGTTAAATCCGGTCAAGGTTCCGGTGTCAGTCATGTTCCGCGCCGCGATCATGATCTGAACCGGGTTTAACCTAGACGGACAAAAATTACCACAATCCCTAAGCCATTTTACCTTCTGATCGATGGATACCGAAATTTTGAAAGATGCTTCAAGGAAACATGTGAAAGAAAATACGGAGTCGAAGAAACGACAAAAACATATAGAGGAACGATATCCAGTGAAGATATAAAACTATCTCTGTCATTGCATAATAAATCAGCCATATAAAACAAATAGGGGGATATAAATAAAATAATAGAACACTTAAAACTGGAGCACATGATCACAAATAAACAAAGCAGCGCATACAATAAATCCACCATAGAAACAATCACTACTAATAAATTTCAGCAAAGTCAAGATCAAGGAAAATCGGGCTAACGGAATCTGTGCCGGTAGAAGGTCATGCAGCGCAACGACAACATCCTAGGTGACAGGAAGTAATTAATGTATATGATGAGACGGAATATTCCATCTGCAAGTAGAACTCGAAACGTCGGCAACAGCTTCGATTGAAATTTTTTAAACTGAGCCTATGCGCAAGGTCATGGCATGACCCTCTCGATATCCAGCATAAGGCCATGTAGAGTGAAACTGTGAAAAACAAAACCTGCCAGATGGCTGATAGTATACCCATCTGAACTTTCGCCCTCGGCACCTCAAACTTTGCCTTCATAGCTGCAACGCTTGGCAGAAATCGATGAATGCGCTGCATAAAATTTATCTATATAAACGATAGTTATGGACCCTCTCATGGGTTGCACACACTCGCTTATGAAGTTTGGCTACACACCGCTGGTCTCGTCTAACTAACTAATTGTTAATTAAACGTTAAGTTCAACTGAAGCAAGAATTGCTTCAGTTGAACTATAATTCATAACGACAATGAGATCCAGCTGCTGGTTCTGAGTACTGACAAACTTGAACAAGTCCATCGCCCTCTGATTACAAAAGATAGCAGCAGATTTACAGGAGCACACCAAGCGAATCCCTTCACGTGATCTAGTGAAACAGCACCCGTATCTAAATATACGATAGCAGACTAAGGTAATTCAAGTGCAGTGCGGGCGAAAAGGTGTCTCTGGTGTCTTCCTGACCACAAATTGAAAGCTTATTCCTGCGATTCATACATCTATGCGAACAGTGTTCGACAAAGTTTGACGGTTCACCATGCAATGCAAAGGTGCATCGCTCCTCTCCCTCAAGTAAATCGGCCCTCTCTGCATCTTTAGCACTCCGCAACTTCAGCTGTGTATTAACCACTACGCAACGAATCCTCCCAACCCCTACGCAGCAATAATCCGCCACCACTAAACGCAAAAGACATCCGAACAATTCAGTTACGGAACCGACTTTCGGCGAATCCGATTTNCAGCAATAATCCGCCACCACTAAACGCAAAAGACATCCGAACAATTCAGTTACGGAACCGACTTTCGGCGAATCCGATTTTTGCCACAAATCGCCACGCAAACGAATTACATTCGTGGTTAGTCTCGAAGCGAGAATCTTGCAGCACAAAAATCTTTTCCTTTCATAAAATTCACTGACCAAATTAAGCACATTTTTAGCGCGTCAACTTTATCTTAACGTTTTGTGTTCTATTTCTTCACCATTTTTTTTCGTTGCATTCTCCACTTCGAAAATGAATTCATCAAGCTGTTTTAGCATAGCGCTAATCATTGCAAAGGTGGTTGTTCGTTCGTTAACCTTGAAATACTGGCTGCCTGGCTGCATTTATGCATCGTTTCTAGAATAAGCTGAAGTCAATACTTCAGCAATGAGTAATTCCAGAATTTTGTGGAAAGGAGATGTTGAATTATTGAATAAAGAAATATCAGAAATCGTTCAAAATAGCGAGGTGGAGAAGAGAGTAGCTCGTTGATCCAATCTGACCCTCGTACTACAAGGGCAAAGTTGCGAATTAACGGGGAAAACGATTGAAATCTTACTGGAATTTTCATCATAAAGCCAACTTTGCTGTGGTGCAGTTATAAATGGCAAGCATTGCTCGATCACGTGAAACCACTGTTCACAATTGAAATCCCAACCGCGACCGAAGAAGACAGATGTTTTAGCCCACCCAGATAACGTGAACGATTTCACTTCTGTTGTTTAATATTCATCAGTCTCATCTCCTGCGGATAATGTAACACCAGCAGTCGTCTGAGCAGTACATTAT
>JAARMF010000249.1:0-12008 GCA_022844705.1 Toxascaris leonina
ATATGTTCCGATCTCTCAAGACGAACAAAACCGTAATAGGAAAGATCACACTAATCTATCGACCCTTATCACACTTCGAATCACTTGAGCGTTTTCCCGTATTGATATCCTCAAAGTTCGCTTGTACATAGCTGCTAGTTTATAGGTGATAATTCACTTGGCTACCTTGCTCATTTACAACAATTTCAATATTTTTGTCATTATTTGCCTCGACAAATTGGCTGATAATCTATTTGACAAGTGAACTCTACATAGACGTTACCACAAGCTTGGCTAATTCATTGTGGACGATATATCCACAAATTTGAACATACAGTCACATCGTATCTCATACAGCTGTGAATTATGGACCGTTATTAACTACAGAAGAATAAAAACGAAAAAGAAGGGGAAGGAAAAGGAAGAGAAAACTATTTGGCAGTGAGAATCGTGTAATATGGGAATATCGCTANNNAAACAGGAAATGACGTCATTTTACATGTTAAAATGTGGATTGAATTATTTTATCGAAAGCATTTGACTCGAAACTATATCAGTCTCAGAGAAAACTAAATTTGCCGAATTAAACAACGTTTATTCAATAATTGAGTAATAAGTAGTTAATAAGCAGTGGGCAATAACGAACAATAGGCATGAAATTCTGAATGTTCTTCGTAAGGTTCTGCCTCGATTAATGAGGCTAAATAATAACTGAGAGCACTCAATGGTCAATCGGTTCCAGCAATATGAGCCGTAAAATGCGACTGCTAAAGGATGTGGGAGCTCCGCTCAGGAATCACATAGACATAGAGTCACACTCTTCAATGATTACCGAATATCTCATAAAACGTACAGCGAGAAATGCAACAGAAAGTGAAACAGATGATAATATCTGCCGCTGCTATCAACTTATTACGGCAATAGTATTAACCAGCTGTGCGCTAAGAAAGTGTTTCAAAATCATGTATATATAAATGAATATGTTACTTGAAATAGACGGACAAGATCGACGTTATTATTGCAGTGATACGAAATATTCGGCACTCCACAAATACGAATCAGGTATACGAAGGATAAACATTTGCCATATTTTTTTTTCAAATAAGCGTGCTATAATTCACTCTAAAACGGTTTAGATGCCGCTGCTATCAACTTATTACGGCAATAGTATTAACCAGCTGTGCGCTAAGAAAGTGTTTCAAAATCATGTATATATAAATGAATATGTTACTTGAAATAGACGGACAAGATCGACGTTATTATTGCAGTGATACGAAATATTCGGCACTCCACAAATACGAATCAGGTATACGAAGGATAAACATTTGCCATATTTTTTTTTCAAATAAGCGTGCTATAATTCACTCTAAAACGGTTTAGATTTAGTGGGAAAGATTGGATCAAATCCACTAGAGAGGCTAAAAGAAGAAACTGTTCCCTTCAATAAATGAAATAGCAAAGTTCATTTGTTGCGTGTCAAAGAGACTATCTACTCAGCAAAATATCTCATTTAATTCACGCAACTCACAGATTTTTAATGATAAAACTGCAGATCTATAATGACTGATGTAACGGTGAAATAAAGCAGTAAGTGAATGCTGTGGCTTCATAAGTCCGAAGCGAGGAATTCACTCACTCTTTCAATATTAGATGAGATGCTGGAAATAATTGACTATAAAAGGGCTTAGATAGGACAAAATATTTTATGTATCGATAAATAATAGAATGAGGACAAGTACGAAAAGTGTAACGGAAATGAAACTCATTGAGAACAAATGGCAGACGATCAAACATTTGATCTCATCAACGATACATCGTGTGCATATATGAGCCTACATGATAGCCACTTCAGTATTCAAATATATTGCATAGAAGATGAATGAAGAAATGAGACTGCTAACGGATGCAATTGCATTATTAGTAATCATGATTATTTGCATATTCAAGTCAATTTCGATGCTTCATTAAGAGATAATTCCGCCTCGCCGCTTGCTGAATGAAAATTATGAAAGAACGATGCCTCATGAAGGTGATAGTGTGGAGGGGTGCGGAGTACGACTACTGCTAGCACTGATCAATGTGGACGCACATCTATGCAGATAAGAATGCAGCTAAAACATTAAAAATAGTGTTGATTGCACAATCAAACGAATGTGTATTACACTACTTGACGAAGACAACAGACTGAAAGTTTCCAATCGCTTCATGAAGAAGCAACATTTGTGTCATTGATAGGATGAGTTGCTGATAAACGACCAAATAACCGTGAAATAGCTCTAAATAAATGCTATTATTAAGTACTCAATGATTATTTGCAATCGATAACTGAAACACGTTAAGCATTTCATTCCGATCAATAAGTGTTCCTCATCAAACAAATCCAAATTGATACTTGCTGAGATCGTACCTTTATTAAATTTAAGTTCCTCACACATATATAAGCAATCACGAACGTGAAAGTAAAGCCTTTGATGAGATTTTGCATGAAATTTCATCGATAATGAAGAAAAGAAGCCATATTGCGCGTCCATACGCCAAATGGAATGGTCGTCACAACAACGGCTTCAGTGGTCGCTATCCGCTGTGTTCATTGAAAGGGGATGAATAGATCTGTGTATCCTTTGTCTTCCATTCTCAAGCCAAGCAACCCTTCCCACCTCTTCATTCACCTATATGCATTGTAAGAGAGTCGTCAAGTGCTCTAAGAAATATGAGATAAAGACTTTCAAAGGGGTACCTTGCTAACAAAATAAAACACACCAACATAACCAGCTTCGTGAACGACTGCTTGAGGGTTCAGTGTTGAAAAACTCGAACTCTCATACGTAGAAGAGAATCTTCTCGACTTTGGTGTATGATTTGATTTCCTTTGCAAACGGAAGAATTTCATAAGTTCAGCAATCAAACGATGATTTCAGTAAGGATGTACTTTGCACACTCACCTGTGGATGCAGAGAACGACCACAACAATGCACTGCAGTAAAATGGATAGGAAAACGCGTTGTGAATGGCAAACGTTGGCAGGTATTGCTCTTTACAGTTCTCTCACTCATATCACTACCGCGCATAAGCATTCAGAAGCGACGCAGTGAGTCCAATCAATCCCATCCTGCAGGGTTAGCTTCTTGGATGAATCCTTTATCGGAATTTCGTTTTCTTCTTTTGATTAAGAGAAAAATTACCATAAAAACGATACCACATAGACGTTTCTGCAAGTGGTAAAGACGTCGCGAAATAAAGAGAATCATCAAACTTCAGTGCCTCAACTTTTCTATCTGTTGAGCCGAAAATATACAGCAGAAAGATAGGGGCATATAAATAGATGCTATATGACCTGGAGGCATCTTTGCAATAAAATTGAAGAAAAAGTGCTTACAAGGCCATGAGAAGTGGCTCACCAATTTTGCTTGAGTGCATAAAATTCAAGGATCAGCAGCTCCCGCAGAATCAATATGGTAGATGAGTTTCTGCAGCTCCACCCATCATAAAAGAGAGATTATTGTGGTAGGATTCGGAGGTTAAAATGGCTCACAGTCGACGTACGGTTAAAGAGTACTACGTAAAGAGACCCACTCACCTGCGAGTAGACGATGGTCAACGTTTGTTTTTATGCAAGATGTGGGGAAATAAAAAGAGCATTTAATTGCTCCAGACAAGTTAAACAAAAGCTGCGCGTGCTTAAGGATCGGAGGACTTCCTTCCAAATGAACTCCTCCTGAGATATCTTTGGCCGCGAAATGCTTCTAAGCGGAAGCTAGAGTCGCGCATACGGATCCCTTTAGTACATGCTCTCATGACACATAGGAAGAGGAAATGAGAAAAGAGTTCACGCTTCAAACAGCCATCGAAACATGGTCATTTGGTGGCTATGGCAACCTCAGCATTGCTAGCGAGTTTGGCAGCTTAAGCAATAGGTAGCTGGAAATGAAGGCACGATTCAGAGTGAATAAAATCATTCAGTGAGGGGCACACTGCGCTCTTGACAATGACCCTTGCGGATGCGGATCAAGAAACGACGAAACAACGCACCGAACAAGTCCACTCGTTTACTGCTGACCTACGCGCGTTTCCCTGCGGCATGATTGACCACTGACTGAAAGATGGACACCGGCTGTGTGGACTGGCCAGTCGTGAAACAGCGGAGAAAAGGCGCGATAGGATGCGTGATAGACGGCTATCGGAATCCGTAAATAATCCTCCTAATACTAGAAAATCATGCACCGTTAACGGAAGTTACTTGCAATCGTATTCTCAACACTGTCTTTTATTTAGTGTTCGTTTATTATTGGAAGATTGAGAGAGTGAAAAGTGTGAATGTAGTATAAAATAATGAAAAAGTGTCCGAGAATATTCGAAATGATGGACAGTGGAAGTTGATTTCACGGATGTTACGTGCACGAAGGTGTGCATAACCTGTTTAATACTTCAACTAAGGTAGCGAAATGAAGAAAACATGATACAGGAAACAGCAACAAGCAACCAACGACCAAACATCCAGACATTAATGCCGTACTGATATAACCCATAGTATATCATAAATATTCTGTAGAATCGTCATTACTCCTGTCTCCATAATTCTGTTCCAATCGTGTGTCGTAATATACAGCATAGTTAGTAACTCTGTTCTAGCACATATTGGCAAATTAGTGCTGAGTAACGCTACAGACATTGTGCAAAGATGTATTTACTAGATTGTAGTGCAGCAAATGAGCACAACTATAGCACATAAAGTCAGCACCGTTCTTGCTAATCCTCCAAACACGAGCAAGAAAGCCGAAAAAACAGGAATGCCGATCAGCGGCACGCGTCAGTGGATGTCGACGTGTCGTTTTACACACGAAGAGCTCATTCTAACACAAAGCATCGATAAAATCTGTGCAACATAACAAGAGTTCACCACAAATTTCGCGCGAAAATTTAGCACACAGTCACTGCCCGCAGCATGACGTCTGTCACACATAGTGGAGCCACATGCTGAGTGAATTGGGAGGGTGAAGGTTGTAGGATCGTATATCGACGTGCAGCTGTGCGTTAGTGCAAAACCCGAAAGCATAAAACCCGTTCGCACGCCATCCACCTGAGACTACTCACCAGACAGGCATCCCATCACTTAGGATAGACGACTCTTTTGCCTTCGCGCAAACACAGGACATCTGCCACGCTACATATGCTCGATGCACTTGAGAACACTCAATAGCACATTTCGATGGGATGTGTTTTTCAATGAAAACTTGTCTCCTCTATTCTTAGAAGAAATATGCACTTTGAAATCTCATTCCCCCTAATTCCTTCATTAATTCCCAATGGCGAAATTTTAAACACATTGAACCGGAATGTGCAATAACGCTTGCAAATATTTGTTCCACTATTCAATTAGTGAAATGGGATGCTTTCTATGAATTGTATCGAATTGATTTGCGATGCAATTTATGGCAGTGACAATATTTTTCAAAGCGATTCGAATGAATAAGAAATGGAGAATATTACGGATGTTATAAGCTTGCATTTTTATTTTTCTGTTTTAATAGGAATCATCTCGAAATGTAACTCGAAAATATAAAATGAAATTGATAAGGAAAGTAAAGAATTTCTGTTTGTTATTAATTAATTAGTAGTGTAGTTGTGCACTTCTCCATTTATTATCACAGCATTTCCTCGAACTCGTAAGAAATCATTCATAGAACAACGGCAGTATTATGGAGAAGGTGAAAGGATTTTTCTTTGCGCAAATGGAGTCTAAAAGTGTCCCTCTGCTTATAATGCAACGAGATTGCCGTAAGATAGAGCACACCAGGCGAAAATAATGGCTGTTGTTTGATTCGTTTCGTTGAATGAGACATTGAATCGATGTGAATTTGTGCAATGAATTTCTAATGCTTTTATGCTTGAATGGGGCGCCCCATAGCTCTTAAACACCGAACATGTGGTGCAACGATGTCTACGAAAACACTAAACACCATATGGACACAAGTCCCATAGGAATGCTTATTGCCTTAGACATGTCGTGTAGGTATGCATATGAGCATTAAGGTATGCATAAAACAAGGCGAGAGGAATCTAGTGCTATCGAACTTCGCATAAAACATCTCAAATGAATTAATATTTACATAAATTAAAGTATAAAATGTCACAAATAAATTTACACAAATAAAAGCAGATGAGAATTCACAGAAGGTATCGCTAGCATGATGCTATATTGAAAGGCTATGCAACAATCTCTCGAAAACGTCTTATAAATTGCGCTGAAATACAAACGGAATAATATTTTTAGCGAGACGGCAGACGTGGGACTATTCTAAACGAAACAACTACTCGAGCATAAACCAATTCACACGCTCGCTCCAGCTGGTTGATGTTTTTTCACTTAGGAAAAGAAGATGCAGACAATAGAAAAAATGGGAAGTCAATGTGGAAATTAGCGGACATATCGCGGCAATGAGGACAATAGTTCGGACACATTATGCAGCATGGCGATGTCATCCTTTTTCATGGCAAAAGCTTGAACATGCAGTTAATCATAGTGTTCCATAGCGCAAAATCCTTCTCATCAACATTTGTACAATTACGCGATAATGGCCATAAACCGGTGAAATTTCTTTATGTTCAGAGGCGACAGATATTTCGATCACATCGCTAGAAAACAAATTGGACATGTTTTTGGTGTTATGGACATAATTGTAATAAATGATGGAGTTTAATTTGATACAATTAAGTACTAAATATAGTTCAGTACAGCTATGAATAAAATAATCTGTTTGATAATTGATATAATCTTATTCAACAAGCTTATGTTACTTTACAACATGCATTACAAAAACGCATGCAAAAGTTTTCCCGTTTTGTAAGAAACAATCCTATTGCGACCGATGAGAGGACAGCATAACGATGTTCAAGCGGGCAAATCAATGCTGTAGCCCCGATTATAGGAACTTCCTCAGAATGCAGCAACTAATTAGCTGAAATTAGTGAGGCTTGATTTGGGAACGAGTTGGATTTCTCCTGAAAATGGAATAAAGAATAGATAATGATCTTTAGTCACTACAGATCACTATCTATTCGTTATTCCAATAGCGAACAGATGATGATAATAGTGATCTACTGCTAGCTCGTAATGCTCAGCTTGGACTTCAAACGAATTTGTGAAATGCTCACATTAGCTGGCTGTAGCAATCCACATCTCTTGCACTTCAGTAGTGCAATTTCTAAAGGCCACTGATCAGTGATGAAAAGCTCAATGCTTGAATAATTCATGACGACAATTCCATTAATGCATGAAAAACACATTTTGCTGTGGTCACTTATTTAATCAAAAGGGTTCACCTCTTCACGAACACCGTCCACCCCAACGTGTAATTAAGCTATAACTGATGCATGCTAATTAACCACCTTCATAAGCTAGATAGATAGTTAAGAAAGTGCACATAGTTGTTGTGAAGAGGATGGCAAACCAACACTTGAGACTCTTTTGCGACGAAATCAAATCTGTTTACCGTCCCGACCTATTTGCAGGAACCACAGTATTTCTTCATTTACAAGCGTCAGGACTAATAAAATTTGCAAATTTCCAAAATAAACACGTACCTCAATGTGAGAGCTCAAAGAGGGAACAGGTCATGTGCATATTAAATTGCATGCATTTCCATATAATTCAATGGTTGTATGCAATTTGGCTACGAATTACAGTATCAACTTTCATCAGCATTAACGACACAAACCAGGCGGAACAATAAATTTCAAGGCCTTTGCCGACGATGGTTTTCTGGCGTGTATCGAATGCCGTCTTCGATAAGCAGCGGAGGAAAAACAACGTCGTAAAGGCGATCATTACTCTCTTCAAAACGACTCAGATAACAGAAAGATAGAAACTAACCGACCAACCGCTACAAGCAATAAATGAAATGCAGAGATCCGCATAACTTTTATTGCTCTCTGAAATATATTAAATGCCGCTTTTTATACTTTATTGTGTAATATCGAACTTCATCTAAAGAAATTTTTACTCATTTATCCAACGAAAACTTGTTTCCCGAAAAACATATCGAGTCACTTTTGTTCATGTCTTGTTTTTTAGAAAGCTTTGAATTCTCGAGAACGCAATTATTTATTCGTATCATTTCTACGACTCAATAGCTTTCACTGATGCCACCTGTGTGCAATTTTTGAGGCGAACGTTAAGGAGGAAAAAAGAAAACGTTCCAAATGAGAATCTCAGTAATAAGACAACGTTCATGCAGCTATGTGAATTCATCCACAACATTGCAATCTTTTTGCTTTTCGTTTAGAATTTTTCGAAAAACCATTTAAAACAACGCCTCCGCTACGATTCTAAAGAAGTGGAGAAATTGTGTTCAAAATTACCTGCGTTCATCCATCTAGCTGCTCATTTGAATATTATATAATGGGGATTCACAGGGTTGGGGAAGGTCATTTATTTGCCATCCACCTAAATTTGTGCATTTTGCAAGTGGCACACTCATAGCTACGTTAACATTTGCTATTTTCTCTCACGATTTATTCCACAGGATTTTCAACTACCTCGATGAATTACCCTTTACATAATGAGCGGAATTTAGGCGAGAAAATGCTCAAATATTCGAATACTAAATCAGACTCTTCTAGTTTGAAAATATTCGTTCGATCGTCGATAGAAGAAACAACGATGTGAGAAAAAACCTGTAAGGGACATAAAAAGAGCAAAACCGAAACACAGAACGATGACGACGTGAACAAAGGAACGGCGGATGCGGTGCTTCGCTTGAAAGCGTATGGATGGCAACGTGATCGGCTGCTGAGAACGGCAACTACTCGAAACTTGTTTCAAATTGTTTCCGCACTAGTGCTGTTACCGCCGTTCAGCACAATACACCATCCAAACAAACACCACAGTCAGAAGCATTGCAAGTCAAATAGTGTTGTTTCCGCATACGCAAAGACAGACACGGACAAATAGATCAATGCAAATTATCTTCTTCATGAAAGCACTATGAAATCCATCATTATGAACAATTGTGTGAAGTGCACGCAAATCGACCTTGCCCTTTCGGCTACAACGTAGAAAAACCCTTTCGGGAATTGCGCAGTTATCGAGATCGTAAATCCCCTCCGAATTGCTGAAAAAATCGATGGCAAGAAATATGAGAGTAATTTACATCCTACACTAAAACAGTTGTGAGGTATTTGAATGATCCAAAAAGTCCACAAATGTGATTCATTTGATCAAATTTAAGCAGTAATTACATAAGAATTGACGCGCTTTTTAACGAGTCGTTTGGTTTGAATCAACAACTCCCTTCTTTGCGTTATAAAATTAAATGCGAGACAATTGCGAATAAACAATCACCAACACCATTTAAAGCTGAGGATAGCGATTGCATCAAATCATTCAGGCTACAAACAAAGGCGCGTCATTTGTCATCTGCTATACAACGCAAAAAGTTGAAGCTGTTTAGAACTCAATTCCAGGCGTGTCTGCTCATAGTTCTCTTTATTTCGTTTGAGAGCCTATAATAAATTTGGAGCTTAACAAAGAAGTGTTTTATTGTGATATATTTCTTTGCAACATCAGGTATGTTCCTGTGAAATCAGATCCATCTTGTTGCTCAGCACAAATTTCACTAAACGATCTGTGATTTGGGCATATTGTGGTGCGTTATTATGAGGGAGGTGAGGAGTGAGTGACAACGTTAAGGAAGCATCAAAAAGTGCAATATGAAAATTAGTAATAGTCGAAATATTTGCAACGAAAAGAAAGACATTTCGGAGGGATTCATCATCGATGATCACACAAGAAGTAAGAGTGCAATGACGAATTGGAGATTAGCCAACAAATCTATGAACACCGATCATTTATGATCACAGATTTTCGCATTTAATCACCGATGGGTAGGTACTTGTTTTGAGCCATTTGAAAACTTGCGGCATATCATTCTTAACAATGCTTCTGAAACTATGCAGCAACGTGCAGATGAGAGTTTCTTTTTTTGGAACGGCGAAATAATAATGAAGAAAGCGATCGTCACATTAAATGAATAGAAGAAAAAATCGGAAAGGTACAGAAAGAAATTGATTTTTGAGGTTTTAAGGAAAAACATTCTGAGTGACGAAAAGTGACGAAATTATTTCTCTAATTTCTACGATATAAAAGTTACTTACAATAGTTTCCATCAGATAGTCCTCAGAAAAATTTTTTATTCGGCGTTATTTGGATAAACGGAAATGTTTCAGTAAGGAAGGAAAATAAACGTTTTGCACTTCAAACGATTAAATGACATATTTCCTAGAAACTGCGAATGAATGAGACAGTCACTAAACGTTTTCAACTTCAGCCTCGCTTTCACATCAATTCACAAACATCATTACTAGGTCTCATGATTTCACAGATTCTTCTCACTTTGACGACAATATACTTGCGAGTATGTGCTTCTTCATTGCTTTTAGTTTCCACTATCTTCAATTCGGGAAGCAATTAAGGTGAACTTGCGGTATTTCGCTCATACAATACGCATTACACGGTCACTCTCTGTACCAAATTTCTATCTGAGCCATCAACTTCGAAACAGTTATCGACACTTAAAGGAGCGAAAAAGTTACCTCCACTCTACACTGATTGGTTTTTATTACACTTTGGGAGGATACTAAAAAACTAAAAAACAAGAACGAATCATTCATGGAAGATATTTATGAACAATAGAATAGATTAAAATATGAATCCACTACTGCTCATATTTCGTCATTGGTTGGCAATTCATGATGCTGGTTTATTGGTATGGCAGCTGCTCTCTCACAATTCGTCATGCTTTTTGCTACCTTCAAGGTATTGACGCCAAGTGGGAAATGTATAAAGGACGGTTGCACAAATCAAAGCAGCTGTGTGATACAAAAATGAATGTAACAAAAACAGAGGTGTGCCAAAGTGTAGATCGCATCACTTCGCCCTTCAATCTTTTCGGCAATCTTTACGGAAGTGATCTACGATGACGCCATTTTTTTGCTTATGTATGTGTCTGTCTGTCTCTGCGCCTGCCCAACATTCTCAATTCATGAACCATGAAAACATATCAATAAGGAATAAAGGCGATAATAATTTATAGCTTACTATGACTCTTATCCCCTGATGCATTCCAAATGACTGCCTTCTATACAGTTAAACAAAATTTCCACGCTTGAGAATATCGAACAATTTGCAAAATAGCAGTTAAGTACTGCTCTATGAAAAAACTTTTTTGAGAGCAACCAAACACATGGAATAGTGTTTTCTAAGGAACTAATTGGTGGTGTGGATTTGATCAGAAATATATAACCGAAGTTTTCATTCTCAGCCAAATGTGGTCGACTGCTGAAGAAAAGTGACACTCGAATTCTGTGATACGTTTGAAAATTGAGAAATAATGCAAAGTGCGAAGTGCGACCTACTGAGATGCAGTAAGGACAACAAATGTAGGTGATGATTATTGTGGTGCAGATCATATTTAATGAATTCAGCCGAATTTCATGATCGCGTCAACAGATGCGCAGACGCCAGATGCTCGTACAAGCATTGATTCAACCGAATGCGATATCATTTCTATGGAAAGCTGTTCGTTGCGAATTTCAATCGCGAATGTTGTTAAGAGTCGATTATAAACCTTTCAGAATTCTCATCGCTTTAACGCAATTATTTTACTGCACGTATCTATTACGATCAAATTCATATTCTACTTGATTATGACCATATTTCAAAGTCGTCGAATGTCATTCTTCATATAACGTCAGAACACTCAAGAAAATATTCCATTAAATGAACGGTCGCAACGATTATGACCACATAAACAACCTTATTCACATAGAAATATTTATTTCATTACTGAAGGAGAGTGCATTTAAAGGAATTAATAATTTCTCTACTGCAATATACAACATTGTTTAGTGATTAAAACATCATCACAGTCTAATCTAGCAATGAATCCTATCAGACCATTCAAACAAATCGGTTCATTTGTTTGTGAGTGAAGATGCTGCATGCACATTATGTGCCCCTACCCCCCCCCCCG